>JABSTT010005300.1:0-17020 GCA_013339685.2 Hyalomma asiaticum
TCATCCGTAGGCTCTACTATTGGCCAAAAAAGATTACACCATCTCCCCCTAAAGGGGACCGGGAGGAGATGCGCAGCTCGGGGGGTGCACACCGCGTTTGCATCGGTTCGACTAGGTGTCGCGTTTGCATCCCGGTTTGGTGCGAGCAGACGCTGCCTGCGTCAGCGTTGTCTCTCGCGGGCGAGGGCGCGTTCTCGTTCCTTGCGAGCTGGTAAAGCGTTGTCCGCCGCGGTGGTGTAGTGGTTACGGTACTCGGCTGCCACCCAAAATACGCGGGTTCGATCCCGACCGCGCCGGTCGCATTTTCGATGGAGGCGAAAATGCCAGAGGCCCGTGTACTGTGCGTTGTCAGTGCACGTTAAAGAACCCCAGGTGGTCTAAATTTCCGGAGCCCTCCACTACGGCCTTTCTCTCCTCTCTATCTCTTTCACTCCCTTTCCCCCACCCCCACGGACGCTTAGCCGTGCTCCCTACATGGGCTGCAGAAATTAGCGTCCTTTCCTTACCGAACCACGATCATCATCATCATCATCATCATCATCATCATCATCATCATCGAAGAAAGAGCGTTTCCATAGTCAACGCGCGCCGTCCGGAGAGGAGAGGAGGAATACCGAGAGGAGAGGAGATGAGACAAGGAGACGAGGCGGAGGAAGATGCGCATGCGCAGTGCGGGTGTGGACGCTACACGGCGGATGGATGGATGGAGGGAGGGAGGGAGGGAGGGAGGGAGGGAGTGACATAGCCTCCGACCATAGGCTGCTTCCCATCCAAAAGGTAAACGGACTACGGCTTACACGTCCAGGGCGGCTGCAAGGCCACAACGCCGCGCCACTGTCTCACTCCGTGCGCCCAGCTCTAGAGTGCCCTGAGGGACGTCAAACATCTCCTTCACGTTAAACTTCGCCCTCGTAGTGGGTCCCACAGCCGCAACGACCGCCCAGGTTGTGGCCTGTTTACTTCTTTTTTTGGCCGATAGTACGCTTGTGATACCGACCTTACGAGTGTTCCCAAGTGTACGGCCGCAACTGAGCATTGAAAATGGGAAATCCTTTAACTATTTTCTTCGCTAATCTCCTATTACTGGAAGAAATCAAGGACACGCCTTATAACTGGGAAGAAGAAAAAAACAGTTACAACCATGCGTAGTGCAGAGCAGTACTGATGATCATTCTTATAATAATCGTCATAACCGTATGACTGGCGCGCTACAGAATGAACACCTAACGATCTCAGTGACTCCATGTGTTGCGTAGGTTTCCTTCACTTTGTATCTAGAGGTTTCCAAATGTGATACGCATCGGCCTACCCTCAGACTCTCTTATAATGTTCGAAGAATGCCAGTATGTGAAATACTATATATTTTCTCCCTACACAGCAAATGGTACTTGTTCGATGGCAGTTGACGGTCTTCCAGGTTCAGCTTAATCTTCAAGCCATAGTCACTCGTGCGCAGAGCAAGGCTTGACGTTCAAATTAAAATTACAACAGGAGCTCAGGGTAAGATGTGGGCTTGACTTCATGAAAATATCATTAAAGAACGATGAAGAATATGGAATGTTGCTACAGCCATTGTTTCGAACGGAGGACATGTCTTCGTCAGGGCATGTCGCTAGTGCCAACGTTTCGGCAAGTGGACTTGTCTTCGTCAGGGCAGGAACGAAGTAGCACTGACGAAGAAAAGTCAACTTGTCGAAACGTTGACTCTGTCAACATTACCTACTCTTCATCGTTTTTAACGATCTCGTCACCAGTTCAAGGCTTAACATTGCAATTCAGGGCGCATGCGTACGCGTCTATGTGCGATCAAAACCCTCCAAGGACAAGTTAGCGTACCAATGCTGTGTGCTGATGTAGCACATGCACGTTAGGCACTTATAATAATAAAAGAACCGCGTGTAACGAAAACATGACACATGGCTTATGTGTCACGAATTCTCAACTTAATTTGATTATCCTTTCATCTTTTTTCAGATTGACTTCACTAACAATATGGTCTTCGTTACGGCTCTCATTCTAGAGCGCCCGAATCTCATCGGTACGTATCACAAGAAACTAGCGAGATGCGGTTAGAGAAAGAAGAAAAAGGCTGAGATGAAATCCTATGTAGCAGACTTCAAGGTGATGACAAATCGTTGAACAGGGAACTCCTTGATAAAGACAAGTCGCCGCAGTCAAAAGAACTCGTTTCAAAGAATCTTAATACAAGATTTATTAAATTTACTGGCCCATATGTGTCTACCGAGAACGTAATCGTATAGGAAAATTAGACGCCAAATGGCACACTATTTTGTCCTTGCGCCAACTCGAACCGCTGCCGGACACACATGGCCATGACGGCGTGTTCTATGCATTCAAACTTCGTTATAACAAATGCGATTGTAAAACGAAAACAGGCTAAAGCACAAACCAGCAAAGAAGACATTAGGACGAAGCTGTTAGTCCAGCGTCGTCCTGTTGTTGTCCTCTTCTCTGTATTTGTGTTTTACCTGCTTTTCCTTTTACAATTATGTACCAACTGGCCCAACTTTCGACTTTGTTGCAACAAATGCGAAGAAATCAAGCAAGGTTTCGTTCCTGACAGATGACTACGTCAAGAAAGACAACTTCGGCTTGAGGACCTCGGACTACGCGGAAGCCGTGGTACCGCTCCAGGAGTGTCTCAAGCTATGCACCAGCAGTGGCCCGGAATGCACGTGAGCACATGTTCTACAAAACGGTGTCATATTGCACGTTTTGTGTAGACCCACTAAAGGAATCCCGGTAAATGAAGAAATTTAAGAGTGACTCTGCTGATACCAACGACCAGCAGAGCTGTGGTTCCTCAGCAAAGTATTGCAAAGTTAAGCAGAGGAGAGACGATTTTTCTTTAGCGAAGCCATATCTGACTTTTACTTGCAGTATATAAGCCGCATAGACCTAGAGAAACCATTAAAGCATCGTTTTTTGTGGCAATCAAGTACTTATTTCGCCTACACCAAGTTTACCATCACCTTCACACATGTCACTATTGCTTCATGCGAGAACAAGAATATTCTACTAATACTCCAGCTTCGCTGATAATTGCATTAGCCATAACTATAATACAGGTATAAGGTAATATCATTATAGAATTTGATTATGATACATCTGGGAACGTCATGCCCGTCCACAGCTCATGTATATCTGTTCGCACGCCTTCATATACTAAGCGTACCCCAGCAGAGCCTTTACTATAGTCGCTCAAGCGCCTACTCTTCCAGAGTTCCGCATTATAGACGCAGCTATTTCTTATTCGGTAAATGAAACTTTCTGGTGACACCATCTGTGCGTTTTGCATATGAGAAAATTGGAATCGGCGATAAGCTGGAGCTCGGTCCTGTGGAAGGCCCCAGAACAGCGCGGCCTAATTATTATTTTTCTTCCTTTCGTCCCATTTCTTTGAGGCGCGTCTGTGGAGAATAATAGCAAAACGACCGTTTTATTTGCAGAGCTGTGGCGTACTGCGGTGCTTCGTGCTACACGACGTCGATGTACAGCGACGACGACACGCATAACCTGGAAAAGTCCGTGGACTGCAACGTTTACGCAAGTAAGGACATATATAATTTTTATTGCGAATATATATATATATATATATATATATATATATATATATATATATATATATATATATATATATATATATATATATATATATATATTATAAGCCATGTCAAACATACACTCAGCCTTCAGTCTCTTCAGGAAGGAAGAAAGAAGCTGGCATAGAACGTGAAGTGTACCTCTTCCACAGAACCAGTCGCCACACGGTCCCTATTGGCGAGGTCATTAGCTGCAGCCTTCACAGGACGACAGGCCGCCAGCACAAAGCAACAAAGCTCATTGGCGATAGCCTGTCACGTGACTTTTGGAGGAGTACTCGGCAAGGGAGAGACAGCACCATCCAGACAGCGCATAGCGAAGAAACGAGCGAAATGAGCGGGTACCAGTTGTCCATCATAAATGCATGTGCATCATAAAATGCGTACCAGTTGTCCGCGGCTAAGCGTTCGTTGCCGACTCGTGTACAACTGCAACGCCGAAACTAAATTTCGACATTTAGCTGGGTGGTCTAGGGGCCCTTTAAGGCCGCATGTGGAAATTTGAAAGGAACTTAAGCCTGCAAGGGTAAATAGCAAGACACGCGACGGCCAGGATGTCATGTAACTGGAAGCTAGGCGCGACACGTACGTCACGAGAAGAAAGTTCCAACAGGCGCCGAGTGGGAGAGCAGTAAGCTGCGACGAAAACGCTGCGTTGTCTTCACTCAGTACCAATCAGATGATTGACTGCACTGCCGATTTGTCTTGCTCTGTGTGGTTCTTAATACATATCACCTTTTCTGAGTGGGGAGCAAATTAAATGCCCAGACTGTTGGCGTCTTCTGTCACCTCATGTCATCCTGATCGCGCAAGAAGGAAAAGCCGACCCTCTCCTGCCTTTGACCGACTACCCACACTTTTGGCCTCCGCCCACTGCTATATTAGAGTGCCTATGCGAAGGGAAAGAAAGAAAGAAAGAAAGAAAGAAAGAAAGAAAGAAAGAAAGAAAGAAAGAAAGAAAGAAAGAAAGAAAGAAAGCCTCATCGTCCGTTTTCTGTCTACGGTTACAGAGAGAAAAATCCGTCAGCCCACTGCTACATCTTAGAGCAGATAATCACTAGAAAGGAACAAATGAACACAAGACAAGAACAGATAAACACAAGATAAACCCCTATAACAGCATTTACAAGGCGACATCAACGGATCATTAGCAAAGCGTTACCAATTTGTAGCTTAGCGTCACAATAAATTAACATATACCTATGGAAGAGTATAATAACGGAACATGCTCAAGACAACATAAATAGAACCTCACGTATCAAACATTTAGCACACAAAAAAAATCACTTAACGAACGTCACTTAAACACACCGCAGCACAACATGACCACATGTAACATAATCACAACGTACCATAACCACAGCATAACACAAGCACAATACAAGGCGCACACATGCGACTCACTGCTCCACATTTTCCTCACTTCCTACAGCTTTCACGATTAGGGGAATTGCTTTACCACTGGATTTACCGCTTACATTATCGGAGAGTCAGTTATTGGGTTTACCGTATGGTTTTCTTCTGTTCTGTGTGACGCAGAAACCGCTATTGGCATGGCCCGCAACATGCCCATAACCCTGGACGCCATCCAGAAGGTTGTGCAGGCAGTCTCCCAATCCAAGTTCTTCATTATGGCTGAAGGCTCCAAATGGTCGAAGGTAAGAGAAGTCGCAGGTACTCAACAGTTTCGCGGGTTTGTGTGTGTGCGTGCGTGTGTGTGTGTTCTCTTTTTCTTCTTTCTTGTCGTGTCTCCTTTCTGCTATCTTTCATTCCCTTTACCCCTCTTCCCCTGCTCGGGGTAGCCAGCCGGTCTCAGCACTGGTCAACCTCCCTGTCTTTCCTCCTTTCCTCTTCCTTCTTCGTTCCTTCCTCATCGGCCACATACTGTGGCAACTCGAGAACCACTTCCCCGCCCCTAGCCTTCGTAGATATTCAACCGAACCTTATATTGTCTGCGGCCACGCCACAATGGTCTAGTGGCTATGACATTCGGCTGCTGATCTGAAGGTCGCGGGATCGAATCCCGGCTGGTGCCGGGCTTGGTGCTCGGAAATGTTGAGGCCCTCACACTGCGCGATGTCAGTTCACGTTAACGAACCCCAACTAATCGAAATTTCCGGAGCCCTTCACTACAGCGTCTCTCATAATCTTATCCTGGTTTTGAGACGTGAAACCTCAGACATCAATCAATCTATTTATCTATGCATCTATGGTGTACGACGATCAAGCGTACGCACTTTCACACATGTACAGTGGGAGGAGACACGAAAGGCACTTGTAGTGTCTCCTCCGCGTGTGTACGTGTGTGCGCTTAACCATCACAACCATGAAACAACCACCTGGCCAAAAAGTCAGTGCCCATGCATTATATAGCCTTGTGTCGGCGTAGAAGGCATAGGTGTGTTCGTGACGCACCATTTGCCCCCAGACAAATGGAACCCTTGGCGCCTTCTATGTAGTGACAGAGAAATCTAATGCCTTAGTTGAAGGCCTCCGAGACAGCGCGCGCTGCGCACGGGACCACGGAGGCCATGCTTAGTTTCTTCCTCTATACCTCATAGACGGTGAAGCGGAATTGAGAAAGAACCTTGCTGCCAGTTGTGGTGTTTGAACTCGGGCCCTTATCCTCCAAAGGCGTGCGCCCTAAAAGGGACCTCCGGCTATTTTTTCACCGCATTCTAATATCACTGTCTTGTAATGGTGCTGATAGCTTTGCAGCAGGCAGGCATGTTCAGTTTGCTCAGATACTCACAATAATTTTCTATAACCGAACGAACGATCTGTTCAAACTGAAACCGAGACAAGTAGAAGCTTCGTTCAGCGTATGCGATGAAGTGACAGTCTCTCAGCGGGGGCGTAAATATGAATCTAGACCTAGAAAAATGAAAGTGCCGATGCCATCAGACGATGTATTGAGTGCTGTCAGCTCTTATGAACATGACAGCGACGATATAAGCCCTGAAATATCGCCGTTACGGTTTTGACCGCCCGCCTGCTCGGGTAAGCAGCGTTATATGTTATGACGTCAAAAACATAGGGTGGCCCTCATGTGAATCCGCTAAGAAATATTAAATATTAATCTCCAGGAATACTAAATGACTATCAACCGCCTGATATGACATATATTATTAAAGTACCAAGGAGAACATGTACTGAAATTTTCGTTGAGACCAGTGAACACTCAACAGTTGCAGGAGTTGCCCCTCAACTACTATACCCACATTTGCATGATGGGGACATATCTGAACCTTATGAATTCCTTTGATTATCTATCACCGGGCTTAGGGCTTTCGAATATGGGCAAGTAAACAACAGCAAGAAAGAAAGAAAGCAAAAGAAAGAGCGAAAAATAAAGCAGTAGGTATGGTACGCACGCGTAACATCCCGTTGTGACATCATCACGAGGAGGCCTTCACTTGTTCACATGGCTTGGCCTTAGCGTGGTATTTCTAAGCTGGCTTTCCCACTTGTGCAAACTAAGAACAATTTTATTAATAAAACTAAAAGAAATTTAAAGCCCGTTCCTTGTCTAGAAGTCGTAGTACAAGCAAACACCACCACCTGGAGAACGTAGATTCAGTTCGTTCACCTTCGTTCATCTTCTTTATTTCATATCTCGTGTTTCTATATTTCATTTTCTTTTACTTTCCCTTCTCCTCCCCCTCACTTCTCTTTCCTACCCCTTTCTATACTCTGCTGCACATGACTATGCTAAGCTTTACCCTATCACGTTTTCCTTTTACTCCCCCTTTCTGTCTCCTCACCCTTATCTTTTTTTTCCACCACCTTGGTGTATTATACTATGCATGGTTATGCTGTGCTAAGAGCTGCTTGGCACAAACTCACTTTCTGTGGCACTATACTATACAAGGCTACGCCCAGCCTATACCCTCTCCTCTCCTCCTTCACTTCCTCCTCTCCTACACTTCCCTTTCCCGCCCCACTGCTATAGAATACTATCCATGGCTAGACTACTCTAGGAACTGCTTAGCACATGCCCACTCTCTGTGGCGGTGTACCATACAAGGCTACGCGCCGCCTATACCCTCTCCTCTCCTCCTTCACTTCCCTTTCTCGCCCTACTGCTAGATCATACAACGCATGGCTATACTACTCCAGGAACTGCTAGGCACATACCCGCTTTCTGTGGCACATACCTTTGAAGCGCCGCCAGTGTTTGGTGATCCCCCACAGAATTTCGCTAAACAGCTCCGCTGTTAAACCTCCTAGGGCCGTGAAATTTTGATACAGAACAGCTTGTGCTGCCTCTTAAAAAAAAAAAAAAAAAAGATGCGTTCCCAGCAATGCACATACACTTAGAAGTGAGGCCGGCTTTAACGGGACCAGCGTCATATTGGCCTTTGTAATTAAGCTGGCTTTCACACACTGGGCTCTGCGCAGCCCTTTCAAGGTTGATGGGCCCGACCGCAACCTGGCCTTAGATATCAGACTGACCTCCGTCGCGTAACCTTCGTGGCGTGTGCAAAATGGCTTCGCTAGTCATCCACCTTCACAGTGTAGAACGGCTCATCTCGCCGTCACGCAGGAAAATCGGGCGCATCCCTCTTGCCTTCTGCACACACTATCCACTGCCGCGCTAGACCCACTCTTGCACTCAGCCCCCTGCTACGTCACAATGTTTACGCGAAGGCCAATGTGCGATAGAGTGAAGAAAACGTTTGGCTCTAAGTTGCGCGTTCAGTCCTCGCAGCCGTGGCCGCATTTCCACATGAAGAAAGAAAGAAAGAAAGAAAGAAAGAAAGAAAGAAAGAAAGAAAGAAAGAAAGAAAGAAAGAAAGAAAGAAAGAAAGAAAGAAAGAAAGAAAGAAAGTTCTCGAGTCCTCAGTGAAGGATCAGTTACGGCCAGTAGGTAATGAAGGATGGCAGAGGGCGTTACGTATCAGGGGCGGCGGAAGACCATGTCTATCGACGTCATTTGCAGCGAAGCAAGCAGACATGCGACCCCCCCCCCTTTTTTTTTGCTCACGTCACGCCTGGTCACTGACTCTATATAGCAGGGTTACGTTATACTGCTCGATATATATAGCTTCTAATGCCTTCTCCTTCCACCAATACCTTGACTGGGTGGTTCGAGACGCCCAGTTGTAGGTATTGGGAGGTAGATGGTTCCAGTTCACCATCGGTGAGCGTGCAATCAAGACGCATGATCCTGGTTGTCGCTCTGAGGAATTGGTTCCATAAACCGGCGGGACTTGTAAGCATCGGCCACGGCGGTGAAAATAAATGTGGTAATACTGTGGCTAGCCGTCGTGCTAAGCCGTAGCCTGGAGGGGCGCCCGGTCGACGTCCGCTAGGGTGGCCGGTACTGCAAGTGGAGTACTGAAGTCCCACATTGGTCTCTATTTTTGATTATGATGATGATGATGATGATGGTCCTTCAATTTTGGCATCTACCCAATTGGGGGGATTAGCCAAGACTCAGGCAGATTTGAGTTCAATTTACTTAGTTTTATTACCTGAAAGATTTAGTCGTCCTTTGATGTTGAATTTGAATATTACAAATGTAGTCAATCAATCAATGGTATAGAGAATAATGGAATAAGTAATTAGGATCTAATAACTGAACAAGCAAATCGATTTCATTTTTGCTCACTTCGCTCTTCCTTCTTCTCTTTCTTCTTCTTCTTCTTATTATTATTATTATTATTATTATTATTATTATTATTATTATTATTATTGTTGTTGTTGTTGTTGTTGTGTTGTTGTTGTTGTTGTTGTTGTTGTTGTTGTTGTTGTTGTTGTTGTTGTTGTTGTTGTTGTTGTTGAGCTGTTTATTTGCTGTTAGATTCCACACACGGAAGCAAAGAAATTGCGTACCATGTAAGGTGATTGCTCTCTCGCTCTCTCTCTTTACCTTCGGGAAGAGTCCTTGTTGTGTTATTGCATGACCAAGCAAGGGGTTTCGCCTTAATCTTGTAAGAGTGCAACTGCCAAAAACATGTTCTGCTGAAAACGTGGCTGCCGCTTTCAACGAATTCTGCATTTCAGCTTTTGACGTTGACGGCCGAAACAACAGACGATTCCATGGGATCGCTTCCTCAAACATTTGGCGCCAGCGACCGAGAAACTCGCGAGAGGCACAAGAAAAGTACGTTCATGTTTCTTTTTCTTCTGTATTTTTGTATAATCTTTGCCAGCACGCTCCAACGAGATAGAAAACTTCCTTGCACGTTTTGACGTCTCCGGAATGTTCAAGTGTGGTGCACCATCGTTTTTTTTTTACTTTTTTACATCTTGTGGACAACAAGGACTCCATGAGAAAATAAAAACGTTTCTAATAATGTTTGCTGGGGGTTTACGTGCCTTACGCACCAAAACCGCGGGATTTTGATGTACGTCGCAGTAGGGGACGCTGAATACTTTTTCACCACGTGGTCAATCTAAATACGGGGGCGTTTTTACACGGCCGGCATTAGCGAGTACTAAACAGCACCGCTAGTAGCCGAGTAAATACGATAGACAGCGCTAGAATGAAGCTACAACACAGATTATGAGGGATACAGGTGTGAGCCTTATCGACGCTGCTTAGTTAATTACATGCCAGCAAAACTCGTTGTTGGGCTAGTTCCTGCATTGCATTGACGAAAAAAATGTAATTCGGCCTTCCTGTCCTCGTTACTATTCTCCTGTGCTTTTTGCCTTCTTGGAACAATTAAATTTTTTCGTTAATTATATTATTTGTGCATACTTCGTGTACATTTTCATTCTCTCTCTGTTTGTATCCTCTTTATTTAATAGTGCTAGATTCCAGTAACATAATGTTTCTTGCTCTGCACCCCTGATTTACCTCCGGATGGAGCATGCTGCGAAAAGCAAAAAAAAAAAGAAATAAGAGGGCTCATAAATATCTTCGGATACTTAAGCTTCCCCTTCAAGAAAGAGTGAACGCCATAGCGCTACGGCGTCATTGAGCCCCGTTCGCATCGCCTCTTCGTAACAGAGTTACGTGTTCTCATACATTCAAATTGTAGTGGGAGCTGTCATGCGTATAAGTGTTATTTAAGTCGTGGTTTAAGATCTTTCTGATGAATTTTACTCTGAGAAATCGAAGTTTGTTCACTAACGCACCTGTACCATGGCGGAGTGCTTGCGCGGTCGAGTACTTCGGGAAAGGCGTCGGTATCTAGAGATGATTATTTCCGCCACGAACGCCTACGCCGACACCGTATTAAATCCACTCTAGCTGCTTAATGCTATCGCGTTAAGGGTAAGAGGAGCACCACCAATACGAGGAGCACCACCGTTGTGAGGAGACGACGCTCTGTAATCTAGAAAACGCTCAAAAGAGAAAATACGAGTGGCGACGCCGCTCTTGTGTTCCCTCGCTAACACGTGTGACGTCACGGATCTCTGACGGCGTCTGCTGAAACCACAATAATTATTTAGCATTAAAAAATGGGTACATTATGTTCTAACGGAGTCAGGATCTAGCTGTGGGGTGTTTAAATCTCTGACCGTCAGCTTCCCAATCCAAGGGAACATCTAAGTGTCCAGTGTTCTAAAAGCTAGTTCACTGTCATTTAAAGGCTGGCTTCTGTGGTCGCTGACCTTCCCTCTCTTCTTTAACAGTCGGCCTCGAAGTGCCAGGCTTCGACACCGCTGCAGCGGGAGTGCGTATCGTCTCCGGCTCCGACTCGTCGACGCCCGTTGGCACGTTCGCGCTCGAAGACTGCGCCGACATCTGCCGAGACCGAGACGACTGCCAGGCATTCTCTTCGTGCCTGGTGAACAGGGAGTGCGTGCTCAGCACGCAACGGACGCCCCCTGCCGCCGCCACGGAGAAACAAACCATGTGCGCCGTCTTCTCCAGTGAGTATGCAATACCAACTGGCCCAAAACTCTACTCTTCTTATCTCCAGTGAATACAACAGATGTTGAATGCCTAGTGTCTTCAGCTTCCTTTGGACCGGTCGACCGGACGTCCAAACGCGAAGGAAGACATACATACATACACACTGAAATGCCACGGGCGTGCCAAAAATCCGCCGTAGCTGTTCCTTGAAAGAAGGCCAATCACGGAAGTCGCTCTCATGATTCAGGAACCATGTCTTGGCTACTGGGGAGACGTAGAACGGCATGTTGCTTAGTTGAGATGGCTCGTTCCAGTTTTTGTAACCGCTAACACGGTCATAGTTGTCTAGCCAGTCTTCGACGTCCTCATTAGGCAGGCTAGAGAAGATTTCCTGATCGCGGTGACGGTTGTGGGCAGTGCTTGTAGCAGAGGCGGTTGGGGCTTGGGCCGAGCGGGAGGACGCTGCGGGCTCGCCTTGCGACATCTTGGGCTGCTGGAGTAACCGTCGCTAGATGTCGCTAGCAGTATGTTTCTGCCGTAAACGCCTGCGGTATAGACGAGGGGTGCATGCTATCCTGGACACTGTCAAATTCCGTCATTTTGTCAAACTCTACAACGGCGGCATTTTGAGCCAGTCAGGAAGCTCGTAGCAGCCCTGTGGACCAATCAGAGCTGCCAAGATGGCGAAATTTACAAGATGGCGTAAGTTGACAAGTGTCCGTGGATCGCAGCTCCGGTATATCTGTGAACGTAACGAAGTGTACGGACAACCTATAATCCTCCATTACCGCTTGCAGAGAAATACACCGACAGCTTCAACCTGTTCGAGGGCATGTCGCTCGACATGAAGGCGCGCAAGTTCGCCGACGTTCCGGCCGGCGAGGACTGCGCGAGGCTGTGCCTCTCCGAGAACGAGTTCGAGTGCAAGTCGTTCGACTACTGCAGCATGACCCGGGATGCGGCCACGGTGTGCCGGCTGCACGACACCCACCTGCGGGAGTACGGTGACCCGGCCAAGCTGGACGCCAAGAACGCCGAGAAGTGCCTCCATTACTCCAGTGAGTTTGGCAAGTCACTGTTCTGCGGATTCAGAAGCCGTGGTATCTTATAGGGTGTCGGTTTGCAAAATACGAGGTCGCGGTTTCGAGTCCCGATGACTGCGGCCACACTCAGAGGGAGGCGGAATGAACAAAAATATAAAAACATGTGCTTAGATTTTGATGTACTTTAAAGAACCCCGTGCGGGCCGAAATTAGACTCCGGAGCCCTCCGCTACGGGGTAGGCCTCATTATCATAGCTGGTTTTGGCACGTTAAACGCCATCAATTAGTAGTGGTAGTAGTAGTAGTAGTAGTAGTAGTAGTAGTAGTAGTAGTAGTAGTAGTAGTTCTGAGGAAACCCGCAGAAACGACGGAAGACGCTTTAAATGCATGTGGAGATACTCCCCCACCCTTGCAGTGTATACGAATTTGCTCAAACCACAGTTTCTATAGGCCTAACGGTTCATACCTACACCAACAACGACGGAACTTCGGGCACACACTGCGCCTAGTCCGACGTTATGCTACAGCGATCTCTTCATCCGATATTCGGGCAGTGATAGATTACCGGTTGAAATTTAGTATTACAGCTTCCACACTCCGTGTTCATCGCGACGGATACCTGCTATGTATTGTGTACCCTTAGCTGCTGTGTCTCATGTTGCAAGCGGTGTATATCTGCATTCATTTATTTCTTGCATGAATTCTACACATAGATACATTATCATGCTTACACATACGATGCGTCGCAACGGCTCTCGCTTTGGTTTTTTTTTGTCTGTTTCTTTGTTTGTTTTGCCCTTAGAAAATGCTTCTACAGAGTGCAAGCCCTTTTTTTAGTTGAACAAGTCCCAGTCAGATCCTTATTTAGCCTTTTCTTCTCGGCACCTTTTTCTTTTCATAGAAGAAACTTTCACCTTCAAACCGTGGCCAGTCTACGCAGCCACAGGCACACGAATCAAACCATATCCGTCTCTCTATTGCAGAAAAATACCTGTACGACTTCAAAAAGACGAAGAACCAGCGGTTCACGGGCCGCGAGCAGTTCACGGTGATCAGCAACGTCTCGTCCGAAGAGTGCGCGCGCCAGTGCTGGGAGGCCACGTTCCAGTGTAAGGACTTCGACTTTTGCTTCGCCACCGGCAAGCAGAACATGGGCCTCGGCACGTGCACCCTGTACGTACAGGGCGACGAAACAATCGAGACCGCCATGTCGCCAGTATGCTCGACGTACACTTACACAGGAAACCGTGAGTGCATACGCAGTCAAATGCCTTTTGTTACGTAGTGCTCGAGCCCTCTAAGGTACTTCGTTGTAACGAGTCACTTCGTTGTAAACAGTTGGCCAATACAAACATCGCAATGTAGCCGGGACGCAAGGATTATTTGGTCACACAGGTCATTTCTTCGTAGAGACAATCGCTGTATATACACTCTTAGCACGGTGACCTTTATTTTATAGGTGCACAAAAATGTGAAAATATGCCCCTTTACTAAAGGTTAAAGTGCTTTAACCTTTAGTAAAGGAGCATATTTTCACATTTTTTGTGTACCTATAAAAAAACTAAAGGTTACCGTGCTAAGAGTGTAGAGCTGCTCGACTGTAGTTTCCTAAAGTGACGAGGTGGGGCAACAAGACCATTCATTCATTCATTCATTCACTGTTTGCTTGAGAATAGTAGAGTACAGAGTCAAGGCAGAGAGGTTAACGTGGTTATGCGCTGGGGAAGAGTGAAAAGGAGGAAAAGCTTGAGAAGATAGAAAGAAACATTATTGTCACTGACGCTGTAAATCCAAACTAGAAGAGAAGCTCAGGGGAAGATGGATGCTTGAATCGATGAACAATTCGCAAAATACGATTTAGAAGAGGGAATGTCACAGGAGCCCACGTTTCGACAAGCGGACTTATCTTCGTCAGGGCGGCAACTGGAAGTCGTAAGTCAGTTGCCGCCCTGACGAAGACAAGTACGCTTGTCGAAACGTTGTCTCCCGCGACATTCCCTGTTCTAAATCGTATTTTGCGATTTGTTCATTGATTGACGCTGTAAATGTTCTTTGTCCATACTCAGAGATGGTCAATGAGCCCGGTAGTGTTCAGGAAGTGCAGCAGTGGCTTTGTTGCTTGTCGTAGCTGAGACGCACAGCGCCGTTGACGTAAGACCTTGGCAACGGTGGAAGCGTTGCCGTTTAACCGTTGTATATAGCTCCCCAAGGAGTTGCCTCTAAAAACAAAATTACTCAGTGGCCAGTTAGGGCAATGAGACGAAAGAAAAAAATATTGTGGCAGATCTTTCCTTGGGACAACTGCGTTTTCCTTTTTTGAAAATTCCACAAAATCCAGCGTCCGGGCAGCTGGGAGCAGTGAACCATCGCGTCAAAAAAAAAAAGAACTTAAAAAAATCTGTGGTGGTCGATCCTGGTGCAGCACGTCAAGGAGGTGCTTGGGCAGAAAATTCGAGCCTATTACGGTGCCCGGACTACATACACCCTTAGTTCTTTTGCAGCTAATAATAAATGGCGTTGCTTTCGCTCTCCTAAAGTGAGGGAGGCGTAGACACAGGAGTACACTTGTGTTATCGCATAGTTGCAAAAGAGCGATCAGTGCCAAAGACGTATCACCGATTCGAACAAAGTGACGACCTGCCATACCAATTCATACCATACTACCAAAATTTCATATTCAAACTTCGTCCAATAATTCCACAATGTTGCGTTTCCCTTTTTCTTTCTCGTTCCAGCTGACGTTATCAGGCTTACGGACTATGCGCTGAGCGCCTCCCTTCACAGTAATGGTGAGTCATAACGGTCTTCTTAATTCATCAGCATTAATTTATACGAAACACAACCTCAGATGAACGTGGATGCTTGACGTCTCGAGACGTTTTCGCACGAGAGATTGCACTGGAACCAATGTTCAACAAAATGAGACAAAGCCCGTCGTCGAAACATTGGTTCTAGGAGACCAGCAGGCACTTCCTCATAGATTACGAGAAAGCATTTGACTCGGTATATACATCAGCAGTCATGCAGGCATTGCGGAATCAGGACATAGACGTGCACTACATAAGACTACTGGAAGACATCTACAGCGGCTCCACAGCCACCATACTCCTTCACAAGGAGAGCAGCAAAATACTTATAAGGAAGGACGTAAGACAAGGGGACACAATCTCTCGAATTTTATTCGCAGCATGTTTACAAGACGTATTTAGAACACTGCATTGGGAACAGGCGGGTGTAAGGGTTAACGGGGAATACCTCAGTAACCTCACATTTGCTTATGACATTGCCTTGCTAAGTAACTCTGGAGATGAATTACAAAGCATGATTACTGGCCTAAACAGTCAGAGTAGAACGATGGATCTGAAAAAGTAATGTGCAGAATATAAAGTAATGTTCAATAGGCCTTGGCCGAGCACAGCGATTTGAGATAGCTGGCGAGGCATTGGAAGTGGTAAGTCAATATGTCTACCTAGGCCAGGTAGTGACCCCTGATCCGAACCATGAGGCACGAATGTTCCCCTAAATGTGAATCAGGTTGCGTTGTAGGGATCCCAGAGACCTAACGTAGCGAGTTTCACGAAATTCCGTAGAGCCAATGCGGCCAAGATACGACGAAAATGCTTTGAAAATCCGCGACGCTACGCTCACGTCCTGGTGCCGAAGTTTGAGAGCGAGATTCGAACTGCCGACTTTGGCCTTCATTTTGTCGTCTAATACTGAACCTATGGTGGCGAAATGAACGACAAAAAGGAGTTCTCGAACGATATTACGTTACTCTAAGCTTGCTTAGTGTCTCAACTTGTACTCCGTTTGATATGTCAGGTGCAATGCTGTGAAGGCTGTGCTCCCGCAAAAAATAATAATAATAAGGTGTACTGCTCCGACAGACAAACGACAAACATAAAATACAGTCTCGTATATTTCGACTGTTTTCCCAGAAATACGAGCGTGTTTTGTCAAGCTGATGAGAAATGTATTACGATTTAAAACCTCCAGTGCAGCATTTGTTCTTTTTCGCTCACCGCAAGCAATGCGCTACTTCTTGGTCGCGGAGGTACACAGTGTGAACACGAGCACTAGCTTTGACAGCGTTACACCTGATGTATTAAATGGAGTACGGGTGAAATGAGTTACTTTTTTGCACAAGCACGCTAGCATTGTAATGATGCAAATAACCAGAACTCTATATACGTCTAAATACGGATGACTGATATTACCGCTTCGCCATTTCAGCTACAGCAGGCGGGCTCTCGTTCTTCATGGTGCTCCTGGAGTAGCCGTCGGGGCCGCCGCACCTTCGCCTACGGTTTCTACAGGGCACACCAGGCCAACCGGGTTTAGCCATCTGGACTCGAACCTACGACCTGCGGGATTAACTGCCCCTCCTCAACTCATCGCAGCCATCTCTCTACTCACAAGACCACTATTTATGCTCTCACGAGTCGGCGCGGAAAGCAAGAAAAAGAAAACGAAAAAAATCTCATGAATCGTTCTGACCTTGTGACCCCACTGAATGGGTAGCACGTGGCATCGACACGTTC
>JABSTT010005301.1:0-17515 GCA_013339685.2 Hyalomma asiaticum
GTTCACAAGCGGAGCACAAAGCTTCCACTTCCTCAGGAGCCCTCAACTCAAAAAGCGGCTTCTCCTCACGCTCCTTGTATATGCTTTGTTCCGTCATAAAGCATTTACAAGGAGCGTCGCTGCTATTGGCCGATGGCAGACACGCCCGCCGCGCCTGTGTGCGGGCCCTTCCAAGCGCGCGTTTTTTAAAACCGTAAGCGCGTGCGTGCCGTACGTGCCGTGCGCTCGCTTTTCCTTGCGTTGTGAGCACCTATATAGGCAAAATAGTTGCTAGAAACATGTAAAAATATATTTGTTAATGGTGCAAGTCTCATAGATGCCATTGGAAGGCGTCCGTAAACTACCTCTGCGTGGACCCGAACGGTGCAGTGCAAAGCTCACCATATAGTTTTCCAAGAAGCCAACAAATGTATAGCAGCAGCCTGTAATATATCACAAATTATTCCCAAACTTTAATTAAAAATTCATCAGTGATTGTAGATTGGTTTATTCCCTTTGGTACTCCAATGCGCCTCCTTCTAGTACTCGTACTCAATAACATGGCTGGAGTCGATTCCAAAATATTTCTTTTATAAGGTGGATTAAAGGACTAGGTCTGATTAGGGTGTATTTGGGTGGATTAGAGCTCATTAAGGCGCATTAGCGTGGATTAAGATAGACTGAGGTGCATTAAAGTGGATTACGGCATATTATAGAGCGGATCACGCTAGACTTAGATTAGGGTAAATTAGTGTGGATTAAAATCCTTACGTCTGTAATGTTCGGCTTAATTTGGCGTAACTTAATAGTCTGAGCTTATTGAGACTTGACTTACTCTTAACTTAAAGGAGTACTGCCACGAAAATTTTCATTTGGTGTTTTTTTGCATGAAATGAAAGGCCAAGACCTCCAGAGCCGAGAAAACGTATTAATAAGCGTGAGCGCGCCGTGGAAATTTATTTACAGCATGCCTTTAAAAGCCGGTTTCGGTTTCTACTGTAGCCTAACGTCACGACAAAGTATGAGCATAGTAATGAGCCTTCGCGACGGGTTCCCGCAAAAAATCGTGACGTTTTCGCCTAGTGGTGTCTCGTGTACAACGCCTGCAGCAAGTGCAGGGTCAACAATGTACAAAATTTTGTATAGTGACTCCGCGAGGACAGCAAATACTTCGGCACAGTGCAAGATGCAACGTACGGCACGCATGGTGGGTGTCGGCGTGGCTCCGAAGCCTGCGATAAGCTAAGGTGGCCTCCGAGACCTCCGTGGCATTTCAGGGACAAAATGTCGGCACCACAGAGAGCTTGCCTTCCGATTATACGCGGGCACACACAGCGATAGAAGGTAATTCGACTTCGCTCGCTCGCTTCACGGGCACTGTCAACTACGGCGACTGAGAGGCGAGATCATACGACCGAGAGTGACGCACGAGCGGCCATTTTGCATGTTTTTGTACCTGACGTCATCACAGCTTGCCATACTGCTGCGTGAAGTCACCGAAATTTGTACTGTAGCCTGACGTCACACTAGTGTCGATGTCAGTAGGCACGCCATGTGAATATTGACTTTGATGTCCAATTAAAATATCTTATCAGCATTTCCTGAGCTTAACATTTGCTCAGAGCTGTCTATGCATATAGGAGAGTTGTATAGTAGAGTAAACTCAGCTTCGAAATTTGGTGTCAGTACTCCTTTAAGTAGTCAGGACCTAATTAGTGTTACACTAATTAGGCTCGGTCTGATTCACTTAAACCTAATCACACATGACTTAATAATCTGGGCTTCTTTAGTCATGATATAATCATGCTTGGGTTAATTAGTCATATCCTAATTATACATTGCCGAATTATATTAGGCCTAGTTACGCTGTGCTTTGATATATTATCTTAATTAGGTATCGCTTGAAGTGTGTTACATTAATTAGGCCTGATTTATTCAGTGTTAGCCTAATTAGTCTTGAAATATTTAGTCTCAGCTTAATGAGGCTTGACCTTGAAGTCTTAGCATAATTTACCTTGGATTAATAAGCGCTAGCTTATGTTTGACTTAACTAGCAATAACCTAGCTATGCGTGGTTTAATTAGCGCTCGTTAAATAAACACCGACAAATTAAAAGCTTGCTTACAGTAGACTTGCTCATATCAGCTAAATTAGGTGTCGTATAATTAGTGCTACCTTAATTAGACATGGTCTAATTAGTATCGCAGCTTAAATAATTGTAAATCATTAGTACGCGCTTAATTAGGTGCGACTTACTTATCATAGCTCGATTAAGCTTGAATTCAGTTTGGCTTGATCTGGCTTAGTTGGATTAGTCCTGTCTGAACTAGGCTTCAATTAATTATTCCTAATTAGGCTTCTTTGAATTAGACTTAGCCTTACCTAACTAGTCCTAGGAATCTTAATTTGGCTCCATTGAATTAGACTTAGCCTTACTTAACTAGTCCTAGGAAGCCTTGTCTTTACTACAGCGTGGCATTGTTATGCTAGCATTACATAGCTTAGCGGAGTTTTTTGCAGATTTCCCAGTTTCACCAGTAGCTTAAACAGCTTCACTGTTAAAATTGAACTAGTGTATTCACACATTAAATTAATCCATCCATATTACCGCATGTCAGCGCACCTTATTCCACATTAATCTGTCGGCAGGGGTTCGAGTTGTGAAGTCTTCCTTTCGAGTCATAATAATCACAGGTTCGAGCCCGACAGGATGATTAACCCGCCTACAATCACTAATCAACAATTAACTAACTTGGGGTTATGCAGGAGAAGGTGGATAAGCGTTGGTAGTTGCGCTGTTTGTCCTGACGCCGTCTTATGCGCAACATTGACGATAGGCAGCGCACTGACAAAGTAAGCGCGCACACCTGCGAGCCTAAACGCGTGTGATGAACAAAAACAAAGCTTCGGAGGATCGAAAAAAGAAAAAAAGAAAATGAGCCCAGGCGCGGAGCGAGCAGGCGGCCACAAGCGCGCTGCGAACAAACAGCCCCCAGTAGTCGCGCGCTTTTCGTCAGCCACTCTGACACGACGCTGAAGTCTGGTGACGTAAGCGGTGGGCGGGGCACCTCCTTCGACACCGCCCTAAGGAGCTGTGTACCCTCTATTCCGCAGAGTTGAGACAGGACTGGAAAGGGAGGTTTTCCAGTCGCGATATCTTCGCTCCTAACAAACCGTTTTGAAAAATTCTTTCGGCTGTGAATTTCTGAGAGGCCTTCAATACACACCCAGCCGTTTTCAAAACCAAGCCCGAGCGGTGGTTCGGGACCCCTTTAAGCCATAGCGACCGTCTTCATGAGTTAGTGGCTTCATCAGTCATTGTCTTGAACCTGAGCTGTGCCACTACTGCGATGCCGCCATCCTTCGTCGCCTCGTAAAGGTGAACTCTGCAGAAACACGATAAAAATAGTTCAACATTAGGGGCCGCCAAGAATTATGGAAATCATCAACACATTATATCTTGACCACGAAGAAGGGTCGTGTGTACTGATGTGCCCAAATAGCTGAATTCAGCACCTAATTCGGTGAAACACACAAATGAAATGCTGTGTTATGTGTCAAGAAATCCACCGCAGCCGATTATTATTATTATTTGTGGGGTTTAACGTCCCAAAACCAGCTCTGATCATGAGAGACGCCGTAGTGGAGGTCTCCGGAAATTTTGACCACCTGGGGTTCTTTAACGTGCACTGACATCGCACAGCACACGGGCCTCAACATTTCGCCTCCATCGAAATGCAGCCGCCGCGGCCGGGATTCGATCCCGCGACCTTCGGATCTGCAGCCGAGTGCCATAACCACTAGACCACCTTGGCGGGTTCCACCGCAGCCGACCACCAGCCAATGTGTACCTTGTAGCTATAACAACTGGAAAAAACAATTTGTTACACACTAAAAGCCAGCTTACGATCATACACCTCTGCTACAGTGAACAGATGCAGAACTAAAATAGCCCTACTTATGCCATGCCTGAAAACACAGAATGGCATGAACAGGACAACACTATATTCCATCTATACTACACTCATTAGCTTTCGCACTACTATACATGCGTGCGTGCCAACCTTAAATGTTGTCCCCCTATCATGCACTGCCAGCTCGTAAACATGGCTGCCTTAGGTGCACAAAAAGTACTGGAGACAGCTCATCACACCCCGTATAACCCAAGGCTTACGAGACAGTCGACAGCCACTTTAACCTGTGAATAATGAAGTAGTTGGTGCGCACACCTTATGAATTAAAAAGTCGTGTTCTCAAGGGCACAGTGAACAGAACGCAATAGTCTGAATGCTGGCTACCAAGTGATGCAAATGTGGCAGATAACGAGGCACACAGAAAGAACTACTTTCACACATCATGAAGAAAAAATGAGAATACTGAAAAGAAGGAGGTAACACGAATATGTCAGATACACAAAACAGATCCGTATAATAATACATGCTCA
Organism: Hyalomma asiaticum; assembly: GCA_013339685.2. Classification (NCBI taxonomy): domain Eukaryota; kingdom Metazoa; phylum Arthropoda; class Arachnida; order Ixodida; family Ixodidae; genus Hyalomma; species Hyalomma asiaticum. Next base: position 4,424 of record JABSTT010005301.1, read on the forward strand.
AAAATTGAAGGGCCACCAATTATTCAGGCAGGTAAACATTAAAGGCTTGACCAGGCATGAGGTTCCTATCCCGCTCAAGTGACAATCTCAACAATTAGACACATTTCTTTGCATGTGTATCTGTGCAAAGCGGCACTTTCAAGGAATATTTGACGTGTTTACAATTGTGACAGTATAGCAAGAGTCTCGGCGGTGATTTACCAGCCAACACCCTTTACGCTGAGATAATGCGTGATAAACCTGCATACCACGCATAGATGTGGCCCAAGAAGGAAGGAACATAATATTACACTATAAATGGCTACACTGATGTGGAATGTAAGGTGCCCCTCAAGCGGCCGCGCTCAGAGAAAGTACCATACACAGGTTGTATTCTGCTGGCATATGTCTATCTTATATTTAGCTGCCATCAGCATTCCATAGCACAAAAGGTGCGTTAGTTTGACCGAAACCTGGGAGAGTGAGTAACAGAACTGTAAAATAAATTTGACAAAGCCGTTCTTATTTCCATTTACAAAGTCTTGCAGAGATGAATTGCAGGTCTATGTTTATTTTTCTGAGCAATACAGATTAGCCTGTACAGTTTAAGAAAAGCTTCGTTATTCCATGGAACAGGGAGCAGCACTGAAGACAGGCACAAAGGTACATAAATGACACCACGTAGTATTGACTATTGCCTGACCTATTTCGCGAAAGACCTATATAAGCACATAAATAACACTAGTGCATCGCAGGTGAAATACAAATCAAGCAAACAACACCAAAAGAAATCAACAAAATGCAACAGCCATCATTACATGAGATTGATAGCACGCGGAAATTTTCTCATGATAATTTAACCAAGAGATACCCATTATCTTTATCGGATAATGAAACAGACATTGCACTCGTAGCCTTATCTTTTAATAATGCAATATTGTGGGCCTTTATAAATTCTTGTGTCCATTTCATGCTCCTGCTAGCTAGCACGTCACATTTTTTAAATTCAGGGTAACAGTGACATTGCTTGCATTTGGCCCCCAGATGACCACTGATGGCACTGGTTACATTATTCTGTTGCTCGCGAAGCCTCTCATTTAAACTTCAGCCGGTCTGACCAATGTGCCATGTCCACATGACAAGTGGATGCGATACAGAACCTTCTCTATGCAAATTTGCAAAATTGGCAAGCTCAGTAATCCTATCATTCGGGCAAATTGGTGCATTCTGAAAAAAAAAACATTATTGTAGCACAAAAAGACCCAGACAGAGTCTTGCATTCTTCTATGTGTCATGTGTTCGGTTTCTTCGCCGTGTCTTTTAGCGCTACCGCTATATGTATTGCATACAACATACCGGACCTTCTTTACGAGGGTTGCTGACACGTGAGGGTTCTTGACCTTTATCATTCTGATTGTATTTCTGGGGTTCTACGTTCCAAAACCACGATTTGATTATGAGATGCGCCGTAGTGGAGGGCTTCAGAAATTTCGACCGCCTGGGGCTCTTCACCCGTCACTGACATCGCACGGTTCACGTGCCTTAACATTTCACCTACACCGAAATGCAGCCGCCGAGGGAAGGATGATCTACATTATGCTATTCCCGCTGAAGAATTGCTTCAATGTGTGGAATAATATACAGATGAATTTGGCAATGTGGCCTTCCAGAATGCCACAGCTACCACAGTTTCAGGCTTTCTGAAACATTTCAATTTTTATTTGAATTCACTATATTGATCTCGGGAAGGGGGAACCTACCTACCAAAGAAACGAATCACAATTGCATATTGTATGCCAGCAATATTAAGTGACATTTTTCTTGCTATTTTTGACTGCAGTGTCTCCTCACATGTCACAATTCATAAGATTGCAGAGTTTTCGGTTTGTTCATTAGTTTCTTGATAGTTTAGTCTGTGATTCATGTTCATTTGAGAAACACGTCCCTCATGTATGAGACATTTTTAGGCTGTGTGCAAAGCCTCACAGATTCACCTGCGAATAGCCAATCGTCAACTTGATTACGTTCCTGGATTTACATTTAAAATGGAATTCCGAGTGCACGTTCCAGTGCTTTGAACTGGACACTAAAAAACCTCTTTTTATTATTTCATACATCCCTTTCAAAGTTCATGAAATGAAGAATAGCAATACTGTGCTTGTACAATACCCTCGAAAAATCGCGCATTCTTTGCAAATGCGAGAGCTCTCAACCGCAAGTTACTAGATTCTTAGGGGACGGTTATTCTCATGATGTGTTGGCTTCAGTCAAACAAAAGTTGTTGAAAGAAAAAATACTGGTGTAAGAACAGACAGCGAAACGGTCGCTATATATACGTGCCCGAGCAAGCTAACAAATGAAATGTAATTTCTTACATCCCATAATTTGAAGAAGATAAGCCAGCGTGCTAATGTCGAGGTTGCTTTCAGCACACCAAATAAGTTATCTGGAATGTCCAAACCTGTCAAGACCCATAATTCTGCTGTAGTTAATCGCCACCAACTTACGAATATTTCAAGTTATTATGTAAAGAACTATCATTCATCTTAGTCATACCTTCATACCTTTCAATGCGAACTTTGGTGTATACACAATTGCCAACGTTACGTCAGAATGATGCATGAGACATATAAGCACTAATCAGCAAATTAAGCATGAGCCATATCAGGAAATTCAGCACTTGTTCAGTGCATAATCTACTAGAGTGGCAAGCATGAGGAAAAAAACCGTGGCACACACGAATGGACCGGTAGAGTTTCCCGTATCTTCGTCTGTGTCATGGATCTTAAATATATTGTGTTAACGCATCCTGGAGACACCAGCTAGCTTGAACGGCAACCATTGCCAACGCTTACTGGAAATGCAAGGGAGGAAAACAGACACGCGAGCTGTTTTCAATGTTACTGTTTCTGGTGGCAGTGGTTGCTGCACAGGCCACGAGTTCAGAAGTAGGGATAACAGCAAGGTGCAAGAATCATCACTCATTAAATGCAGATGCTAGTTCTAAAAAAACCCTACATAAGTAGTTGTCCTCATTAATATTTGGCTGAGGTAACGGTGTTTCCACTATATTGTGAAGTGTGTGCCATACTTTTTTGTTCATCGAGCACAACGCCTAGTGTATATGTACTGATAATACCTCATGTGATTACGCTTATTGCAGTGGGAACCATGGTGATTCGATGCAGCTATCATTAACACTCCTTTCTGGTAATAATAGAGAGAGAGAGAGAGAGAGAGCTCTTTATTGAAAGGCAGAGAATTTAGCCGGCGTTGAAATATCGCTGACATGCTACTCTGCGTGGGGAGGGAGTTTGGGGAGAGAAAGACGACTAGAAAGAAGTACAAGATAGAGTGAAAAAGAAAAGAGAAAGAAAAATCGGGCTTTGTGTCTTTGACTGTGATGCCTAATTGTGTCCAAAGATATCAACGTTTGCACCAACCCGCAGTGATGTGATAGGATGTGTTGCATGATGAGTGAGTGATGGTGACGACGGAGATTAAAGTCTATCGAGTTGACCTATACTATTTAAGTATGTAAATAAAAAGTCCATCGCACGTCTCTGTTGTGTGGGGCAAGCTAGAGGGCCTAAAACACATTGAGGTGATAACGGGAGCTGCGTAATTGACTGCATGCAATGTTCATAGAGCGCACGCTCATCATTGTACGCTCGGCACTCAAACAAAATATGCTCTAGGGTTTCAGTAGAGCCACAGTTGCTGCAGTATGGGCTTGTCTCCTGATGGAAGCGGTACCGTAGATCGTTGGAATATGCAATGTTTAGCCGTAGTCGATGATACAATGTTTCCAGATGCCGAGGGATGTTGGAGTGTAATTTTGATTTGAGATCTGGGTCGACTGAGTATAAGAAAGGGTGATGATGTGTCGGTAACTTCCATAGCCGGTTTCTTTCTTCGTAGGCGAATCGTTTAGCCATTTGGGAAGCATCAGATTTGGTGAAATAGATTCGTTTATAGTTTTGATATCGCAGACCGTTACGTGCTGCTTCGTCGGCTTTTTCGTTGGGCAGAATGCCGCAGTGAGCTAGTATCCACTGAAATGTAATGCAGTGTCCTGCAGTAAAAGCGAGGTGATGTAAATAGGCTATGTCGGCAGAAACGGGTTGATGATTGGTTTTCTTCAGGTGGTTGTACAATGTTTGCAGCGCTCCTTTGGAGTCGGTAAAAATTGCCCATCGGCCGGGCTTTTGGCGCACGATATACTGGATAGCTTCCTTAATGCCATGAAGTTCCGCTGTCATGGAAGATGTTTTCCGCTGCAGCCGATAGGAACGCATTTCTCCTGTTGAAGGCACATAAAGGCCACAGGAAGAAGCTTCTCGAGTCGTTGAAGCATCAGTGTAAATATGCGTGTGATGGGGATATTTCTCGGCTAAGTAGAGGAGAGTAGCCTGCAACAGCGCGACCTGTGGCAGGCGCCTCTTTGCTTCGTTTATGCCAGGTACAAACCGGATAATATTTAGCGGTGAAAGTGTCCAGGGAGGAAAGGTGGTAGGCAGTAGGCGCTGTGGCTGGTTGATAAAAGGGAGTTTCAGCATTTGCACAGCTTCACCAAAGCCAGACTTACTGTAGGTTATGTGGGCGCGATACAAAATATGTTTCTTCCCTTGCAGGGCATGTCGAAGATGTGTCCGCATGGTTTCTTGCGTGGCAAGGACCTCTAATGAGAGACAGCCCGCTTCCGCTACTGTTCCAGAGGCTGATGACCCTTGCGGGAGGCCCAAACAGATTCTCAGGCAGTTGTTTCGCGCAGCTTCCAGGGATTTCTTATTCGCTGGTGATAATTTGTGGAGTAGCGGTAGGCAATAGCGCAATGTGCCTTCAACGTAGGCTTTTTCAAGCAGAACAATTGAGCGGCAGTTGCAGCCCCATCTTGTTCCCGCCATGAACTTGAATACTTGAGATGCTGCAGCCATTCTTGCTCTTAGTTTCTTCACCTGAGGTGACCAAGAGAGATTTCGGTCTACCACAATTCCAAGGAATTGTTGGGAGCGCACATATGCCAGTGGCCGTCCGCCGAGAAGGAGCGGATATTTGGTCATTTTCTTTCTCGTAAAAGCCATGGCAGTACTCTTTTCTGGCGAAAGATGAAGACCACGGAGAGCCAAATATTTCGACAGGTTGAGTAATGCCTTTTGAAGCCGTTGTTGGGTGATATAGCGCGAACGTGACGCGCTCCAGATGCATATGTCATCGGCGTAAACGGTGATGTGTACTCCTCGCGGCAGGTTCCTTGTGATATGTATCAAGGTAAGGTTGAATAAGAGCGGGCTAAGCACAGCACCTTGGGGTACACCCTTCTCCACAGTATAAGATAGCGTAGGGCCATGCGGAGTAGCCATAAATATTTTCCGCTCTTTTAAATAGTTGTCAATCCACTTGTATAGCCTACCTCCAAAGCCAAGACTGGCCATGGCTGTGAGAATGGCATGGTGAAAAACAGAATCAAAAGCTGCCTTGATGTCAAGGAAGACAGCTGTTGGGATGTGCCCAGCATGAAGGTGCTCTTCAAGCGAAGAGACGAGGACGATGACATTGTCGATGGCGGACCTGTTTCGACGGAATCCGTTCATTTCCTCAGGAAACGCATTGCGGCTTTCGAGAAACCATGCCATTCTTTTATATATCATGCGTTCCATGAGCTTGCCTACACAGCTCAGTAGGGCGATGGGTCGGTAAGATGCATAGCTTGTTGGCTGCTTACCGGGTTTCAAAATTGGCACAATTTTCGCCAGCTTCCATTCCGTTGGAACTTCGCCAGATGTCCACGAAGAATTATAATATTCTAGTAGTCGCATGCGGGAAGTGTAAGGCAGCTTTGCGATGGCTTCATAGCTTATTTCATCATGCCCCGGAGATGTGCGCCTGTTCGTTTCGGCGACAGCAGTGGTCAACTCCTCAATCGTGAAGGGTAAGTCCAACGCTGGTACTGCCCCCTGCGGGATGCGAAGCTGATCTGTCGTGGAGGACGTCGAAGGCTTTGAGGCCGCTGATAACAGCATGCAGTATTGTTCAGCGACTTCTTTTGGGGGCTTTTGCTCGTGAAGGGAAAGGGCGGTGAAAGGATGAAGCTGTTGGAGTGGCGTACGCGTGCCTCTAATGATCCGCTAAATCTTCGCTACAGGTTGACGAACATCCAGCGTGGAACAGAAGTCGCGCCATCTCTGCCGATCACGTTTATCCAGGTATCGTCGGATATGACGCTGTGTCCGTCGACAGGCACGAAGGTCTTCTAGGCATTTTGTGCGTAGGGCTTTCCTTTCAGCTCTCCTGCGAATAGCACAGAGTCTGTCGAACTCCTCGTCATTGGTCGGAAATCTCTCATTTTTCGCTGACACTCGGGTGCATTTCTTCAGGCAGTAAGCCATCGTCGTGAACAGTTCCTCGTTCTTGGTTGCGGCCGTAATTCCCCTGCCTGCTGCGTCCTTATATGCGTCCCAGTCTGTATATTTGATGAGGGTTTTCCTTGGTGACATTTGTGCACCAACAGCCGATACAAGAACGGGGTAATGATCGCTTCCACGTGTTTCCAAGTCGGTACGCCACGCAAAATTGCGGGCAACTGAACTTGTTACAAAGGTCAAGTCGATGCAACTGGTTGTCTCAGGGCCGCGGAGGTAAGTGACACTGCCGTCATTGAGTGGTTCAATGGAACACTTTGATAGAAGTTCTGCGAGCTTGGCTCCCCGTGCACATGTGTATGAGCTGCCCCAAACTTCGTTGTGAGCATTAAAGTCACCACAAATGATATGCGGAGAGGGTGTCGTTGCGATCAGATTGTCAAGTCTCGAAACGTCGAATGGTCTGCCTCGTTCCAAGTAAACTCCAATGAGAGTGTACTGTTGATTGTCTATTACTGTTATGGCACACACGTATTCATTGTCACAGTGAGGTGGGATATTAACCATGGAGGCAGGAATATCCTTGCGGAAGCCTATGAGTAATCTGCTGATGTCATCGGGGCGTTCTGAATGAAGAAAATAGTATCCTGGCATCCGAAAATGTTCTCCAACGCGCGATTCAGAGATGACTATGAAAGGGAAATGATACGCTCGCACCAGCTGCCGGAAATCCGATAGCTTCGAACGAAGGCCGCGAGCGTTCCACTGGAAGATGGTATATGTGCGAAACATAGTGTGGATGGTCAGCTCGCTTGATGACGCCATTTTAGGAAGTGCGCCCCTGTAATAATAGAGCTAATTATGAAAGACATTACAGCAATGAATATGTGATTATAAACCAGATTTATTCTGCCTTCTTAGCGAAATTGCTCAACATAAACTTGGAATTAATATTGCTTCATAAAGGAGAAAATGTACTCTGCAGCATTCATAATACTTTCCTCGCGCATTCGCATGATATTTGAATACAACCCCATTCAGACGGATCTATTCTTAAGTAGGTCCATTTTGGCAGTTTTAACAGGTGGGGATACAACCATATGTTATTTAGCATAGCTACTCAATATACACCTGCACAAAAACCAGCATCTATTACTCGCATTATTTAACCTAGGAGTTGCACTTTGTAACAGCCAGCAACGAGTGACTATCGTAACAACATTCTTAGGAGCAATTAGGTAATAAATTCTTCATCTAAACCATTTGTTAAAGGTTCCTTTTGAGTTCTGTCAGTGGGCTCGGCCCTGCACATTGGCATGAAGTGAGTGCTACAATTAAAACGTTATTTGCAGCACCCGGAAAATAAGCCAGTTAACAAATGAAATATAGCTTATAAAACATGACAAATCGTTCGCTAAGAGCCAGCACAATCTAAATATATTTTTTCTGACAAGACCCTCACCACAGAGGAATGTGCAGGTGCTTCTGCTTGATTTGCTGGGGTCGGCGTGGATGCTTTTGGATGGCAGAGTCCTGCATAGGTATGACAGATATTAGGCTTCAATAAGCACTGCTTGCAGCGCTGGAAAGGAGCCTAGAGTCCTAGAGTAAAGCAAGGTTAGAGGTGTTTTACTTGGACGGTGTGTTTTGTATCTTATTTAGCAGCAGTGCTTTTGCATGAATACATTTAGTGTGCAGTGCTCACAGAATGAAATGAAACATGTACACACTGATCGGATTCAAATGCGCGGCTACTCTTTATAACCATGGCATATGTCACTTGTAATGGCGGTTCAGTGGGTCACAAACTGATGAAGGTAGAAACAAAAGTATGTGCGTTATGTAGCCCAAAATTTCGGCACTTCGATCCGTGAGTACTGTGCATAATTCGATTGTACTTTTGGGTTATTTTAAGAAACCGGCATTTTATACAAAGATATGCTGGGGTTATAATTTTTTTACAGTCTCCTGGGCCTCTCTGCCAAATCCTGTCATCCATAGCCCACATGGCCGCATCGCATCACAATGGGCAAGGCACTTGCTATCCGACACGGCTAAAGAAGCTACCTCCAGCACTGCAACAACCTTTATAAGGTATGTTTCCCTGTGTGTACAACAAACAGCAGTTTAGTGAGTTTCTCTGTTTAATTTTGCAAAATCATGCCTTCATGCATTATGCTTCTCAGTCGCTGATGAATTCATGACTTGTTTCTTTTCAGAAATACCATGCAACGACAGGATAACTGTCCTCGAAAGTAGATTCTGCAAACACAGTGAAATATTTGGATGTCTACAGCAGTTCATCTTGGACCCCATGCCTCTGATGCTGTCTGTACTTATGCACAGGTCATCAGGCATTTTGTGAAGGTGTGCTGATGATCGTTCACGAGTATTAGCTGTCTACTATTCTATATATTATACAGCACACTAATGTTTTAACACAACCTGTGTATATTAGTTTTATCATGTCGTATTGATAATTGAGACAACACATGTTCCAGCCATCGCAGCTGCATTTTGGTGAGGTGAAATGCAAGAGCATGCATGTACTTGGACTGTGCATAAGGACGCCCGTGTGATAAAATTTAAGCTGGAGTACCCCACTATGGCGTGCTTCATAATCGTACCTTAGTTGTAATCATAAAGCCCCAAAAATTTGTGGGTTCAGTGCCAGCTGTGGCGGTCACATTTTTTACTGGCGAAAATGTTAGAGACCCACGATCCCGGCCGCGGCGGTCGCATTTACGATGGAGGCGAAAATGCCAGAGACCCGTGTACTGTGCGTTGTCAGTGCACGTTAAAGAACCCCAGGCGGTCTAAATTTCCGGAGCCCTCCACTACGGCCTTTCTCTCCTCTTTCACTCCCCTTCTCCAACCCCCACGGACGCTTAGCCGTGCTCCCTACATGGGCTGCAGATATTAGCGTCCTTTCCTTACCTAACCACAATCATCATCATCATCACTATGCATTTTGAGAACACATTAAAAAAACCCAAGTGGTCAATATTTCTTGAACCCCCCCCCCCCTGCAGCGTGCCTCAATCATATCATGTGTTTTGACACGTGAAAACCACAAGAAATTGTTAGTTTTAATAGAAATGAAGATGAGGGCAGTGGGTGGATACAAGTCCTTCCAACATTTTCTAATGCCTTGTGAGATAGTCTAGGAAGTGTGATTTTTTCTCATCATAATTAGCTGCATTCAAATCATAGAAGCTCAGAAAAGAAAAATAGGCCAAAGCTTTAGAAGGCGGTACTCACCTTTGCATACATGTTCAGCAGGATCTTGTAAAATTATTTACAGCCAAAAAACAAATTGAAAACGTGACGAGCACTCCATGTAGTAAAAGAAGCATGAAGCATGTTAACATCCTCATAAGACAACTTGTGTTCGTAGGATGCCCCGTGTTTTTTGTAGCAAAGCAGAATAATTTTTTATAGCAAAGCAGAAGCTATCTACTTCTGCTATCAGCAACTAAATTAACATGCCCTATTTATAGTGCCTAGCACAGGACAGGGATAAATGGAGATCTATGGGAGAGGCCTTTGCTCTGCAGTGGGCATACACAGGCCGGTGATGATGATTATTATTAATAGTGCCTACCTTTATCAATACGAATGGCTTATGAAGTCAATGGAACAAAGTAGAGGATATTAAGAAGCTAGTGAAGGCACACATGAATTTGACGTATGCACAATGACATTAAGAAATTGAAAGCTGCAGCTTCTAAAACTGATAGGGAAAACAGATATTTGTATTGTTTTGAACCAAACTATAATGAAAAATGAATTACGCAGCAACAATAAACGCATGGAAAATACAAGACCTTTATTGCTCCATCACTGGCACAAGTTCAGACGATGCCCGTATACTAAAGCGCACAATTTTGTCGACAAAGATTCAGCATCCGCGATGGCTTAGGTGCATTAACTCAGCAATACCATTTTGCTCAGCATCCACGATCGCTTAGGTACATTAGCTTAGCAATACCACTTTGCTCTTTCCTCGCCATGGCGGCGATTACGCACCGCGCACTTATATCAAGATCGGGACTACCTAGAAAACGCCTGCATAGCGGCTAGCAAACAGTAAAGACAGGATAAAACGCTTGTCCGAGTGCTATCTGCCAGAATAAAACGGCGCTGAACAATGAGATTCTGTGTATGGAGAAACTGAATGCCTCTGCCTTAAATTTCTCCGTACATATATGCCAGTGTTCAACGCGGTTATAGACGAGTTGAAGCGCTTAGCATGCATGATAGGCTTCGTTTGGACTTGACTACAAATTTTTAGCTCATGTATGTACTGTCATTGCTTGTACCAGCTTTGGCACTCCTAATAAACGATGCAAACCTTACTTGATTGACGCTGTTTTTGCCAGCCGAGGCCTGTTCGGGCACCTGGCGATAAGCTACATTAGTTGTGTTCGAAATACGGAACATGAAAGTTGGTTGGTTGGTTGGCCCTGGCCCCTTGGGTACCTTGGCGCAACCCACTCTGGGGGGTCGGCCATGAGCCGAAAAAGAGATTTGTGTGGGAGAGAACTACTAATTAAAATACAAAAAATTGTAGTACAAATTTGATAATCAAATTTAGGTTAAAGGAATAGTTTTCTGTGAAGGCTGAAGGTATATAATTATAAAAAGAGAAGCGAATGCTATGGAAATTGGTTCTCATGTACTGAGATCATGATTAAAGATATATAAAATAAAAAACTGAGCAGATCAACATTTAATTCTTTTTGTCTCACGAAGAAAATCGCATACGGCCTTGCAAACGTTCCTGTGACTAAATCCGAGAATAGTCGCACCGAGAGAGAGCACTACCGGAAGAAACAAATTTAAACCCATGTTTCGCAAGGGTACTTCCAGAAACCTTTTCCGTGGGATAATGAATCTTCGACATGACATGAAGAAATGCTCCGGAGACTCATCCTCATCACAATGCAGACACAACGGTGATTGAGCCAGACCAGACCTGTACATGTAAAAGTTCAGTGGGGGGACTCGGCATCGTAATTTAGTGATTGAGATTTCTGCTCTCCTAGTTTCGCACCATCTATTCTTCCACGGATAAGCCAGGTGTCGGAAGTCAGTGGTGGCTAGTGCAGATTTGCAGGTAGCATATTTTGTGAAGCGCGCAACTGTAACAAACCCCGACGTCGGCAACACAGAAATTACCGGGCCATTTAGACCTGACACTGCGAGCGCGTCCGCATGTTCATTGAGTGTTAGACCTTTGTGCCCAGGCCCCCATATCAACCGAATGAGGCGTAAATGTCTTGGCGGAAGAGAATAGAATGCTTCTAGTGCACTTGATAAATTAGGCGCGCTGAGAGATGAACACACGGACAAACAGTCAGTTAGAACGGCGACTAATGAGAACGACTGAGGTAATTTTCGTACAGATAAGACGATTGCCAATAGTTCCGCTTGGAAAATGGGCGTGAAGTCCGGTAAACGAATTGAGAAGGACCAATTCAGAGATGAGGACACAATACCAACAGCTGCCTTCTCTTCCCAGACTGACGCATAAGTCGCTATCACGATTTTTGTGTCTATCTGAGCCAGGTGATCTTCTAAGAGGCCATTGAGGTAAGAGTGAGACAGGTGTTTAGCGTTACTTGGGAATATATTATCAAATTCAATTGTAATTGCTTGCACAGTGTCTTTTAGCACGACAACTTCTCATAGGTCCACTTCTAACGGATCCAAGAGTGACTGCGCAAAAACGACTTGGGGGCAATGTAATCTAGACCAATGATGGGTAAAAAATGTGGCCGATTGATTAATAAAAATATATTGAGACCTACTCTGGGGAGATGCATAAATTTTTAGAAATGTTCGCACTGTTAGGATATGAAAACTTTTAAGAAGAGAAGAAAGGCGTGATTCCTGATCTAATACACTGATTGCGACAAATTTCGGGAGCCCAAGGCATAAACGTAATGCCTCGCGTTCTAGAAGTACCAATGGCTGATTTTGTAAGCAGGTGCCCCAGAAAACAAGACGCAGCCAAACTCGAGTATCAGTCGGATATACATGCAGTAAACCATGATGAGAACCTCACGGCGAAGCCCGGAACGAATGGAGCTGAGCCGACGAAGCATCCCCAACGCACGCGTTCCCTTAGCTGCTATATTTTCGATGTGCTGACTCCAGTTCAGTTTTTCATTGTAAGTGACCCCTAAATACATTAGCGAGTCAACTTGCGGAATAGTGTTTTGTTTATACCGCGATATGCACCGGAACACTTTGGTGAAAAACTATGAGCGCACTTTTCCTGATGTTTAAGGATAAGTTAATTCCTTCCAGCCACGTCTCAAGCCTGTTCATATACGCCTGTAGAGTTTGACACAGTGTATGTACATCTTTTGCTGCCGCAAAAAATGCGATGTCGTCGGCGTATACGTATACCTGTACATCCTCTTGGATAGGGATTGAGCGCAAGAGAATATTAAAAAGTAATGGAGACAACACCATCCCTTGGGGGAGGCCTCTAGATTGTTGATATTATAAAGACGACAAACCCTGTTGCGAGCAGTAAAATTCTCTGCCCTCTAAGAAAGCGTATATCCATGATATAAAATACCGTGGTAGCCCTGCATTATGAAGTGAATTGATTAGATTGGTGTGTTCAACACTGTCATAAGCTTTTGTGAAATCGAGAGTCACAAGAGCGGCATATTGTTTGTGATATCGAGCAAGCTGTATTCGGCTTTCTAGGTCTACATGGGCACACCAAATGGAG
>JABSTT010005302.1:0-17199 GCA_013339685.2 Hyalomma asiaticum
GCGTGATTCAGCCCCGCCGTTCAGCGCTCCGTCAGAGCAAGCAAATTTTTTGTCGGGGTCCTCTGCATAACAACACTCCATGGAGAAAGAAGGTGCCAGCCAGGGTTCAACTTCAACAGAAAGCGACCAGGATCAACGATGAAATTAGCCAGCTTCTTCGCTAAAGTTCCAAAGGTGGGTCCTGTATTTTCTTATTGCCTTTGCTTGTAACGTCCGCTTTGAAGAGGGAGTAATGATCCTCCGCCTGTGAGCTTCTGAGCAACAGTATATGATACTGGTTTCGCCATAAATATCTTTTTCTGAGATGACTCTTCAAACACGATAAATCTGGTGCTATGTGGTCGAGGGGTTCAATTTGCCTCATATAGCGCGACTGCAGCCATCGCTTTACAAATCTTGTATACTTGCTATGGGCATGACTACATGACGCTTTTTCGTTTTCTTATCACTCGCACTTGCTAATGGCCCGATTAGGGCGATTAGCAATGATGGCTAAATGACTGCAAACTGGATGGACTGGTTACGCCAACCGTAAAATACTCATTCTTTTCCAGCGCAGACGGCCGAATTTACTCGAGTCCAACGCAAACCAAATTTTTGCTGTTTCAATATAAAAATACACTTGAAGTTAAAGGTATTTGTAGCAGCTTTTAAAAATAATACTGTACCGTGCTGCTATGTTAACGATTAAAAATAAGAGAAAGATGGAAAGAGAAATGTACAGTTTGTCGTCTTTGACTGAGCATTTTTTCTTCTGGCAGTTAAATTTATTGTATATATAACACAGTTCGCGTGTTAATTCAAGATCTTTTACCTTGACAGTTCGGTCTACAAAGATGACAAATGTCCGCATGTACGTTTGTGTTCGAGGCACGGATATCTGCTTTTGCGCTACTCATAGTCACCACGGCCTCGGGTGCGGAAAAACACGCGACGCAGCTGTATTCAGCATGCCAAATATCTTTTCTTACACGTCATTTTCGCAATGAAGGCGGCAAATCACCATAAACTTGATTGGAACGCAAACGAACGTACGCGTACTCGCAAAAAAATAATCTGCTCCGTCGCCCTTTCCTAATCACGATGACACTCCCTTTGAATCCTCCGATGAGATCATGAGAACCTGTTACCAACGCGCGAACGTGGTTGCGGTTGAAGATTCGGTTCCAAAGCGCAGGCAAGTTTGGGCTCGTGTAACTTGGAGAAATGTGCGGATAGATTGGAGTAAGTTGTTTCAGTTCCAGTAGCGAATCGCTAGGGAAGGAAAGGGTTCACAGCCATGATAATGATAATAGTGCGTTTTCGCCCATTAGAATACAGGTGACTTTCACAGGACCACAACGCAATTCTATATAAGCGTGTTTGAATTAACGAGATTCGATTGTATTAGTCTAGATCAACGAGCGGTAAGACAGGCACATGCGGCGCGAAATGAAATGTATTGAATGTACCGATACTCGGAGTCATTTTTATTTAGGCTGCTTGAAGAGTGGAACTTGTCGTAAGTCCTGCGACAGTAATTGATTGCAACATAAAGTACAAACAACTATGATCAGAAACTTATGTATGATTATTTTTTTATTTCTACCGTGCATTTAGGAAGGAAGCCTGCATTATCAGAAGGCGGCTCTACCTCCGAAAACGCCACAGCACGTGCAGACTTGAATGCCGAGAGAACGCATGACTGCGAGGACGATGTGGAAGCTGATAGCCCTTTTTGTCGTAATGTTATCGGCATGTTGTCAATCGCACTGACATACCCGATGACATAAGAGAACAGGTGTACTCTAACGTATGGATTGCCACCTCCGAGCTACAAGTTTGAAATTTCGGTAGCCAAAAATGGGAAAAGGCGCACGTTTCAATCTCACTGGCTGCAGCGATACGGATGGCTTGCATTTTCTCACGTGCGGAAGGGAGCGTTCTGCAAAACCTGCGTACTTTTTTGTCGTAAGAGCGGAGCAGGTAAAGGCTCTCACCAGTCATGTAGGAACCTCGTAACAGTCCCGTTTACGAAATGGAAGGATGCCATTGAGATATTCGAGAATCATGCACGGACTGAATATCACAAGACGGCAACGGTTGACGCCGAATCCTTTCTCAAAGTCGCCAGAGGAAAGTCAAGCAGTGTCCACATACAGCTTAATCAGCAAGCAAAGGGAGACTCGAAGACAACAGGCAAAGTTGCGCGCGATTGTCGAGACAGTTGTACTGTGCGGCCGTCAAGACCTCGCGCTGAGAGGTGACAAGGATTCGGGGCGTCTTTCTCTTGAAGAACCCTTGCAGAACGACGGCAACTTCAGGGCGCTCCTACATTATCGAGCGATGGCGGAGACACAATTTTGGCGAATCACATCCGTACAGCAGGCAACAATGCTCTTTACTCAAGCCCGTCCATTCAAAATGAAATTATTTCGATAATTGGCAAGCTCACACAAGATAAAATTGTAAGACAGGCAAACGAGGCCGGATTTTTTTCGGTGCTAGCAGATGAAACAACGGATGTATCCCAAACGGAGCAGTTCTCGTTGTGCGTACGCTACGTCGATCCCACTAGTTCGAGCATTCGGGAAGATTTCTCTGCTTCGTACCTGTTGACGACGTCAGTGCTTCTAGCCTGGCACACACACTGAAAAGGGAGCTGCTGAATCTTGGCCTGCACTTGAACATGATGAGAGGCCAAGGAACGATGGAGCAGCAGCGATGAGTGGGGCATTCAACGGCGTGCAGGCGCTCATCCTGAAGGACTTCCAACGGCTTTGCACACGCATTGCTCGTCGCACTCTCTGAACCTTTGTTTGAGCGATGCCTCAGCTGTCCAAGACATTCGACGGGCCTTTGGTACAATTAGTGAGGTATGTACTTTCTTTCGTATGTCACCAAGAGGACAGCGGTCCTGAAAAAACATCTAGAGGCGTCTACAAAGTCTTTCCGCCGCTGCACCGATATTGTGAGACAAGGTCGGTGGAACGTCATGATTCAGTCGCATTGTTTGGGGAGGCACTTCCTGAGATAGTTCGTTCACTTGAAGAGATCGTGGACACCTTCCCTGACAAAGCAGCAGCGTCCACCGCTCATTGCCTCCACCAGCGAATCTGTTCGCCAAACTTTCTCATATGCCTCTCTGTTAGCGAGACATTCCTAGGCCTCACACACCACTTGTCTGTGTATCTACAAAGCCCATCTATTGACATGAGCGTCGCCTTGGATCAGGTTGACCTGGTGCTGACTAAACTAGAAGATATGAGAACTAACGCGGAGGCAGAATTCCACAGAATATTTTCTCTATGTCACGGTAGAGCGGCGGTGTTCGGAGTGCATTCCGAGATTCCACGGGTGGTAGGAACACAGAGATACCGGGCAAACTACGCTTGTAGTTCTGCGGAAGAGTACTACAGGCGAGCCACGTTCATACCCTACATAGATGACCTCAAGCTTCCCTCAAACGGCGCTTTGCAAACCATCGGGAAACACTACAAAGTTTGCAATTTGTGTTGCCAAAGCACGCCTCCAAGGGCAAATTTGAATCTGTGCAGCCGGCCTTCGATTTTTACCTCAGAGATATGACAACAGCGCATATCCTTACACTAAAAGGTGAATGGGAAATCTGGAAAACCAAATGGCAAGCCAAGAAAGAGGAGGAACTTCCCCGCTTTGCGACGGACGCTTTAGCTGAATGCGACAAAGCTCTCTTCCCGAACGTTCACACACTCCTCAAGATATTGGCAACGCTCCCAGTGACTACAGCTGCTGCAGAACGCAGCTTCTCGACACTCAAAAGAATAAAAACATATTTGAGGAACCGGACAGCTGAAGAGCGGCTTAATGACCTGGCCCTTATGTCCATTCACCGGATGCAAGTGAATGTCGACGAAGTTATCGCTGTGTTTATGGAGAAACCGAGACGCATGAAAATTGCAGCGTGAACCTCTTTTCGGCAAAGCTGCATGTGCGTTTTTTTTTCTTCTTTTGCATTGACTTTTATTATATCGTAAAACCATTCCCAATGCCATTCTTTACAAGTGCTTGCTAAAACGAATGTCAGTGTTCTGCATATTTTTTTGTCATGAAAGCATCCGTATTTTGGTACTTTGTGGTTCAATAAAATTGTTTTCCCAAGTATTTCTGTTCTTGGTTTAAGAATTGCTGTCATAAATAAAGTGGCTCACGTTCTTCTCGCAGTCCTGTTGTTCAGACAGTATGAGAAGTTGGGTAGAGAAAGCGTCCGACAATTGTTTTTTTTTTTATTTACCACACATCCGTAAGTGGGCGCCAGATTCCTCGCATCCCCCCCCCCTTTTTTTTTTTGTCACTCTTCTTTACGTCACCGACTCTGGCCCTTCTCGTCGAGATTACTTGGTGGGAAAGTATTTTTTCTGGTGCACACGCACTAGCTTTATTGCAGTGTCAAAAAACATGCTTTCCATCTCTGATTAACTCGCCTTTTATGCTGCATTCCACTGTTTTCATTCTCTTCTAATAATTAAGCGCCTTCTGTATTCCCGGGCAACTTCCTTTTTTTTTCATTTTGCCATGGAACGACTTTTTTGCGAACATTTAGGCCTTGGGCCGCCCCCCGAAAAAAAATCCTGGCTACGTGCCTGGCTTCGGACACCCCTTCTGTCCTTTTACTAAATTTCTTTCTAGGTTCCCCTGGGGCTATAGGAACTCCTCTATTCTTTAAGTTTGCTATACCCTATCTTC
Organism: Hyalomma asiaticum; assembly: GCA_013339685.2. Taxonomy (NCBI): domain Eukaryota; kingdom Metazoa; phylum Arthropoda; class Arachnida; order Ixodida; family Ixodidae; genus Hyalomma; species Hyalomma asiaticum. Next base: position 4,705 of record JABSTT010005302.1, read on the forward strand.
CTTATTGACATTGCATCTGCTTCTTTGGTGCAATCTCCTCTTTATACATTTTTTGTACCCCCCGCACTTACTTAAGGCCCGACAATCGGGCTGCATGCGCTGAATGAAACATGTTTCCTTACCTCTATGAAAAATTGATGCTCTCAACAACTAAGCGCACAATCTAATGAATATTAGAAATAATTCGGCGCCATTTTTATATACCTCAACTTTTTTATATCCATTAGTGCGACACTGATAAAGTATCCGCGCATTACCTTGCGGCCGGATCAGGGTATCCATTAATTACCTGCAACAAGCATATAATATAGCCATGTCGAAGTAAATGAAACAAGAGAAACGACATATATCCATCAACCTTTAATAATGATATGTAAACTGCTGCGTGAGTTGAATTTATATAACCACATTGAGCAATAAATATTGGACACTGTTCTTGGTCAGCGCTGGACAGAGACTTGACGCAGGTCTCTAATAAAGAAGTGGCTCCCTGAACGTCGCCGGGGATGGCTTGCGCAAGAGAAGTTGAATTCCTCTTACAAATGCTAATTACATGTTTCGAAATCGGTACTTGGAAAGTGGCGTAAGGGAGGTGCCGTATCTCAATGCTGCGCAACCCTAAAACTGCGTAATTTCCAGTTCGCGTCCAGTTCATAATTCTGCGTTTTCTTATTGTTCGTATTAAAAGGCCCACTCAAAAAATCAAATTATTTGTCATTCGCCGGGGCTTCCTAATTGCCAAACATTGCGCCATCGGCTGATGCTAAGGCGCATCTGTCCAGAAATTATGCATCCGAGCGAACCATCGCTGCGACAACGTTCGCTCTGAAAAATTGTTCTAATGGCTTTCGCGCGCTGTTACTCTTTCTATCTCTTTAGGGGCGAAGCTCCTTAAGGCGCAGGCTTGTCTGCCGTAGTTGTCCGTCGTAGCCACAATACGCGGGTTCGATCCTGGCCGCGGCGGTCGCATTTCGATGGAGGCGAAAATGCCATAGGCCCGTGTACTGTGCGTTGTCAGTGCACTTAAAGAACCCGCCAGGTGGTCTAAATTTCCGGAGCCCTCCACTACGGCCTTTCTCTCCTCTCTCTCTTTCACTCCCTTTCCCCCACCCTCACGGACGCTTAGCCGTGCTCCCTACATGGGCTGCAGAAATTAGCGTCCTTTCCTAACCAAACCACAATCAATCAATCAATTTAGCCACTTCGTCTTCATCGAACGCTGGCATGCGCTCTTGTGTCACGAGTTCACGCCGGTTCCTCTTCGTCGCCTCGAACGCTGGCACGCGCTCTTGTGTCACGAGTTCAAGCCGGTTTCTCTTCGTCTACTCCGGCATCACTCAGTTCGGTTTCGTTTCGTATTACATCAAAATACCCCCAGTTTTAAGTAGTTCACAACTTTTCTGGAAGGGAGAAGATGCGAAACGAATACCACAGTGTTCTAGAGAACTCAGTTGTCTGTCCATACAGCACGAAGCATGACTAAATTAATCCGGAACTCGGCACGATGTACGATGAACCTCCGGAGCTTCGTCCACTCATCATCATTCATTCCGTGGATATGCGTGGATTTTTTTTGCTTTGTTGTTGCTGCCGCAGCATAATAATTCAGCTCACATATTAAATTCTAAAAAAACAATAATATAAGCGCTAGCGCTTGTGTGTGTGTGTGTGTGTGTGTGTGTGTGTGTGTGTGTGTGTGGTGTGTGTGTGTGTGTGTGTGGTGTGTGTGTGTTGTGTGTTAAATTTGTCCCCCTGGTATGGAAAAAAAATTAAAATAAAGTGGGGGTAGCCCGCGCCACCAGAAGGTATATCGGGCTTAAAGCCAATCGCACCATAAAGAAATAAGGGGAAGTGTCCCAAAAAGAAAATTTTGCGGAAAAGCCAAATGAAGAAAAAAATGTATGTATTCGGAAGCAAGGCCTGCAGTGTTTTTCCTTCTATAGTAAAGGCAGGAGATGAAGACCGTGGTAATGTTAGTGCCAAGTAGAACGTAGCAGTGAGAGCTTCCAGCAGCAAGAGCGTCCTTGTAACAAGGGGAAAGCGGGAGTGCACTGGTAGGTGTGGTTTAAAGTTCTGTGACCGACGACGTAGTGGAAGCCACAACTCGAGCCAGGCGCCTTGCATGGCGGACCTGTAGGCATGATCTGGAGATTGAGGCGGAAGCATTCGGTTGAAACCTTGAGCAAAGAGGAGGTGAAACTTGCGATGAAAAAGTTCTGCGCAGATACAGAAAGCGGGTTTTGTCATATCAATAGGATGACATGAACAATGGGTCTATGTGGGTTGAAAAGTTGATGCTCACGTCATAGCTGCCGAGGTAACCTCGCCCTTTTTTTTTTTTTTGGCGTAATTGCAACTATAACGTTGGGCATGCAGTGTCGGATGGGTTGTTGCAAGGAAAATGTATGCGAGCGGTTGACGTGTGGTTGGGAAGTTTCGATGAGGTATCCGGTTATGTCTGAGAAATGTCTGCGTAGTGATTGGGGGGTGGTATGACAACCGCCGATTCACGCATTATGTTGTTGTTGTTATGTGGGGTTTAACGTCCCAAAACCAGTTCTGATTATGAGAGACGCCGTAGTAGAGGTCTCCGGAAATTTCGACCACCTGGGGTTCTTTAACGTGCACTGCCATCGCACAGTACACACCGGCCTCAACGTTTCGCCTCCATCGAAATGCAGCCGCCGCGGCCGGGATTCGATCCCGCGACCCTCGTATCAGCAGCCGAGTACCATAGCACTAGACCACCGTGGCGGGGCTCACGCATTATGTTAACAAGCTGTATTAAATATGCACGCGTTTTTTTTTTTTCTAGTAGATATCTTGGGAAGTGTGCGTGTAATATTGTTGCATCTGTGCGGCTTCGTAAGTGTTGAGTGACGTGTTGCGTTCGTGGGCAATCGTTGAAGTAAGCAGTGCCACATTTTCTGTATCCAGCAGGATATTCTTCCTCATACATTGACTTTCGAAGTATCTCGTTTATTTCGCGAAAGCAAGCTTGAATTCCTCTTTTAAAAAGGCATACTATGGCACGGAAATCTAAGGGCCTTTGCTCGATATTCCTCGTTATAGCTGCATGCCTTTACTGGAACCAAAACAGTTTTGTAAGGCAGGGAATACGAAACTGCCGAGCAAATAGGTTGAGTGCGAACAAGCAGGCAAGAAATACGAGGTACACAAATTCAACAAGCAAGACTGCGCGATACCGTTCCGAACCAAGGACGAAAGGGACCGACGGCCGAGGTTCGTGCTCTCCGCAGAAAAATGCACGCATTACGGATGGCCGCTCGTCTCGCGGAGCACAATACAATTCCAACGGAGCACCGGCTCTCTCCAGGAACGCAGCAACTCCTCGCTTATCTCGTTCGCCTTGTTGTGGCACCACTTCCACACGCAAAAGTTATTTTTCGGGCGCGGCAAGAATGCGGGGGAAATGGGAATATTTAAAGAATGAACCGTCATCCTCGAATGTCGGTGTGCGTTACATAAGGCAGTGCACTTGTACAGGAAGCGCCTGCCTCGTACATGGTGCGTGGTTGCATAACGAGTATGGATATGCTTTATGCCTCGGGCGGTGTTCTGGATGATAGCCCGTAGAAGTACGCGAAGAAATAAAATTCAAAGCGAAAGAAACAACCCTTCCTGGAAGCGCCTCCAAGCTCTTTCCATCATTCAGTGTTCTTTGAAGAGCAGCTCCGAGTTTATATCAAGGAAAGAAAAATAACGTTATCACTGCATTCTTTGAGGCACTTCCGCTCTCGCAGTGCTATATGTTTCTTTATTAAGATTTTTGTTTCGCTTTCCTCACTTTGTAGAAAACGATTTATTTTCTGTCCTAGATCACGATGCTTGGATTCCATCAAGAAGATACGCATAGCCGTGGTATTAAGAACTCCGCAGATAAACTCTCATCCATTTATTAAGGCTATTACGTGTGTCAAATAATGAGAATAACGCATTTTTGCCGAACACAATTACCACACCCTGGTGGTAATACGGTATAGAGTAGCATTTATCCAACTATGTTTAGTTCTCCTTACTCGCACCCGTGTACTCAAGATATGTATACCTAAACTACGACACCACTCGAGTTTCTTCACCCTTGAAGAAACTCAATTGGTTCCGATCCCACTGTCACGGACTGACGCTGCCAGCCAACTTATTTACTGGCTCAAACTACTTGAAACGCATATTGGTTGGCTTCTCGCACCCACAAGTGTCACCTACATGAACTTGATCCTTCCTTTGAAGCTGCAATTGTTCGTCATGGATTTCCCACGCCAGTGCAAAGGTATTTTGCCGCATCTTGGCGGGCTTTCTACTTACAAAGGCGTACTAGTTTCACATCGTGACGACTGACACGGCTACATGCGACAGATGCGGGAGCGAATAGACCGTTGAAGACGTCCTGTGCGTTTGCGCTCGCCTTGACGACCAGGCTTACTCACTCAGCATGGCGCTACACCAAATGGACTCGGGGCCGCGTTCAGCGGCCAGGATTCTTTAACCATTGTCATGTGTATCGATGGTACAGATGACGACAAAGGCATTGCTAGTGTACCTAAAGTTGAAAGGTTTCTTGGGCCAGCCGTAGACGATGTTCTTCTGCGCTTCAGCAAATGGTGCGTGCGATTACCGCTTCTCTCTTCTCGTTCTGTTTGGTGCATTCAGCCATTCGCAGCAGTGAAGGGTAGCAAACCCGACACGTGCATGGTTAACCTTTCTGCCTCAGCTTGCTTCTCTCCTTCCTCTTGCCCCCCTCTCTCTCTCTATCTCTCTCTCTCTCTCTCTCTCTCTCTCTCTGTCTCGCTCCCCTCGTTCGCTTGCTTGCTCTTTATTGCTTGCACCTTCTTTTTTACTATTGTAGCGTACACCCGTCATGGTAGGTTAGCACGTAAGCTTTCGCGTGCTAATTAAGCTTGGGCACGTGGGTTCGACTTCCTGCCACGGCGGCCACATTTCGTTGGAGACGCAATACAAAAGCATCCGTTCGCTTACATTCAATTTCAGGTGCAATGCCAGGTAGCGCAAATTGATACGGAGTTCCCCAGTACGGCTTGGGTCATAATCATTTTCGACATCTTGGAACAAAAGCCCTGTTAATTATTGAATGCAGCGTTCATCTCTCGCGCGTCCTGTGGCGACATTGCAATGTACAGGAATAGTGTCAATCGCGCGAAGAAAAAGAAAAATGTCTAATCACACGTTCATATAAGAAAACACATCCTCGAGAACTCGAGCTCTTCGAAAGCGGCCGGCCTTTTGCGGCACTCGAAACTTCAAGTACGCAGGCAAACGTCTTGTTTCTAGTGCATGCACAACCTCTTGACTATCGATGTAAACCTACAGCTTCTCCCAATGATTCAGCAGATTACGTCTAGACGAACACGCCGTATCGGAAGTCGCCTGCTCGCACCAACGTTTTCAAGAACTGAAACCTTCAAATACAGATGATACTCGCAAAGTCTTACTGAGGCCATTTTTCGGTTCTGTAGAAACGTATTTTGTTGAGTGAACAAACGACATACGTGCATGCAGGTTCCGCTTTCTTTGCTTAGTCTCTTGAACTACCATTTATTGTGGCATATTCTATTTTCACGCATTAGTCAAAGCTGTAGGCCTACCATATTTTAAAATAATAAATAAATAAGCTGCCGCGGGTTGTCTCCTTCTTTGCGCATCTGTTTAATGTCACTCTTAAATAGCCCTGCTTGCCACCTCGAACGAACTTCCTGTTAAGTGAAGTGTCAGCCAAGGCTGTGTCGCGCAAACCTAGAGCTCCAAATGACGTACTTTTCTAAGCCCACCAGCAATGCATTAGCCCTACTTTTTTTATTGGTGTGAGCGCTATCATGTACGAGCGGGAGCCACTTAAACTAATTGTATTACGAATGGAACGCGAACCGACAGTCCTGTAGCTATTTTTAGTTACGTTGCCTGTCGAGTTTCGGGAGAATGGGCAATACGAACTGGTGATCGAGGCCGAACCGAGTATTCATATAGACCCGAGAGGGTTTTATTGGTGATCCATTTAGTTTCCTGATTAGGAACTCAGATGTGCCCGCTGCGCACTTGAGGCACTGCAGAGCTTCATCGCTGTGCGAGGATGCCTTTCGCCAGGAGCGTACTCAAAATAATGGAGTTACATTAACGGAATTAAGCCCCGACTTCCAACGTCTGAACCGTCATTGTTGGGGTTGCGATGCTGTAAATGCACCAGAATAATGACAATTGCATTAGTACGACACCTGTCAGCAGGCAATAAAGGTAGAAGAGTTAATAATTAATTAGCAGTGGACAAACCGACACGGCGATCGCAACAGTTTACGACACCACCTAGCGTCGCTTTGTCACTATACGCTACTTGGCAGTTACAGTTTATTAAGGTGAAAGCCCTCTGTGTGTCTCACTGAATGCGTCAGCACATCACCTGTCAATTTCTCTTTTTTTTTCCATCCCTCTTCTCTCTTTAAGTTTTCCCTTCCCTCCCCCTCCTCCCCCCCACCACCACCCTTCTTACTGATAGTAGCAAAGCCAAAAGGACGCCTCTCCAGCTAACCTGCGCCGCCACAGCGGACTAGTTGCTATGGCACTGGGCTGGTGATCCGAAGGTCCCTGTAAGCATATGCACTATCGGATCCCCGGCCGCGCCGACTGCATTTCGGTGGTGGCGAAATGTTGAGGCCCGTGTACAGTGCGATGTCAGTGCACGTTGAAGAATCCCAGCTGGTCGAAATTTCCGGAGCCCTGCACTGCGGCGTCTCTCATAAATTATATCGAGGTTTTGGGACGTACAACCGCAGGAATCAATCATTTCTGGGTAACCTCCCGGCCTTTCTGTATCCTTCTTCCTTTTCATAGTTTGCACGTGAGGCGGAGGCCTCACGTGCAAGTGGTGAATGACGTACGGAATTATCACCATCAGGCTCTAGTGAACGGACACGATATTCTGTATCAATGGATACCAGGATACGCCGGTGTTACTGGTAACGAATTAGCCGACGACGCAGCCCGATCCGCTCATGAGCAGACTCGCGTGGTTCCAATCCCACTCTCAAGGACCGACGCTGCAAGACAACTTTATTTATTGGCTCGCTCTATTACGCGCGATCAATGGTCATCTCCTAACCATCAAAGGTTAGGACATCCAACTGGACCCTAACTTAAAGCTTTCCCGCTTAGAGCTTTCCCGCAAGAATTTCCCGCTTCGATGCAGCCTTGTTTTGCCGCCTCTGGTTGGGGGTGGCATTTACAAAGGCATATTCGTGTCGAATCGGGATGGCTGACACACCTACCTGCGATTTCTGCGGACATGAAGAAACTATTGAACACATGCTGTGTATTTCCAGCAATTATGACGGTCAACGCTACCAACTTCAAATGGTACTCGACAGGCTGGACTCGAGGCCGTTTTCACCAGCCAAGGTTCTTGGGCCCTGGCCATATGCTTCGATGGCTCAGAAGGCGACGAAGGCGTTGCTGACGTACCTGAAGTCGACAGGTCTCTGCGACCGCCTCTAGAGACTGTACTTGTGCAAGTGTGTGCGTGATTGGGCTCTTCTCTTTCTCTTCCTCTATTTCTCATTCTATTTAACCCTTTATCCCTGTCCCTAGCGCAGGGTAGCAAACCAGACGCGTGTTTGGTTAACCTCCCTGCCTTTCCTTACCCCCCCCTCTCTCTCTCTCTCCCCTCTTTTCCTCGGATGCCGCGCTTGAAAAACGTGCAGGCGGAAAGCGTACAAAACATTTAAAACTAGCGTCTCGTTCCAACCCGCACGGTTGTAGCTTTGCAGCTATGCTGGCTCGCGAACGTCGAGGTCGCGGGATCGAATCCCGACTGCGGCGACCATATTTCTACGGGGGCGAAATGCAGAAAAACACCGGTGTACTTAGGTTTGCGTGCACGTAAGAGAACCCAACATGGTCAAAGCTACTCCGGAGCCCACCGCTACGGGGTGTGCCTCTTGATCCCAACTGGTTTTGGCACGTAAAGCTCCATCAGTTATCATTACGTGGCCTATCGTTGCTTTGCTACATACGAAAACTTACAAGAAAATATACGAATTCAACGCTAAATCACAATCTGATCATCACGCCGATACTCTGACATGCTTTTTTTTTTCCTTTACGACACGATTAACGACTAGGAAATCACGCGTGGCGCATACAAGCATTCCTCGGTCAAGGCTCTATGATGGTACGCACCACACGTTGTTCAATCTTAGGTCTTACAGTCTATGCCAAATTATGTGTGATGCTCGTCCGAAAAAGGAAGTAGTGGGTTTCCACCTCTAGGTCTCGAGTTCGATTACAGAATGTCCCGGCTTCGGTCCTTGTGCGCTTTAGTTGATAGCTGAGGAAACTTCGGAGGTTAGCTTGCAGGGAAGCTGTACCTTTTTCGTTTTTTTCCAATGTTCATCGTTAAATAATGAACCCAATTTTTATAACAACTGATTTTGGTATAAAAGACTATCAACGCTTTTGCTGCCTCAGATCATTTCGCAGACGCTTGCTCTCCACCCAGAGGCGTCCTTGCCTGCATTTCGGAGACACCTCCCACTCCACCGCTCTTTGAAATAAAAAGAATATATATTAATGGGCGAGTACTATATTGTTAAGCATCTTGCATTGCTTCTTACATTATCTATTACATTGCTTGAAACTGTCCCCATTGTGGCGGTGTATTTACATGCAGTTCTTCACTGAGGTTATCGAGAAAAACCGAATATATTTCGTCCGTGACCGGTGCTTCAAAATAAGTTCCCATGAAAATCATCTTGCACCGACCTTTAACACATGAGGCGTTACTCGAAATTTTCGCGCACGCCATTCGGCGAATATTGTGAGACACACGGAAAATCGCGTTCGTTGTTTTAGCTCCGAATTAACAGCTGCATGTCGCACGAGATTCAAATACTCTAACACCAAGAGTTAGTCCGCAAACTTGAACTTCGTGTTTCCGAAAAAATCGATCCGTCCTTTCGGGCACCCCTGAGATAACCATTTATATAACATCACCGTCGACGCTGTGTCTTCTCGGCTCGAAAAACATGTTTGTGACACAACCTCCCCGGTCGAGGTTATTCAATTAGATTTTTTCGAAAGCCCATTCCGATGGGGCTAACGAAAAACATCGCACAAGGCTGCAGGCATCCTCGAAAACCGAGAAATGATCTACTTCGCCATTTCTACCAGCGCGGACATGTTCGAACATAAAATCAATAACGCCACGACAAGCTCGTAGCGTTGTTTACAAAAGACCCAGAAACGAGGCTTTAATTAACTTTGACGAATTGAAAATGAATGACTCATGGATAATGCCGACTTTTGTCCGCCGCACTCGAACCGGCAATTTTTTCGCCCAGCTTCAGGGAGCAGTAGCAGAATGCTAGTACAGGGAGCGTGTCAAACATTTTAGGAGACTATCTCAGCAATTTAAAGTTTGCAGACGACATTGCGGTCTTTAGCAAAGACGGTGACGAACTACAAAACATGATTGAGGACCTAAGACCGCAAAGTTTTAAAATAGGAATAAAAATGAACAGGCAAAAGATTAAATTGTGCTCAACAGTCTAGCTATGGAACGGGACTTTAAAATTAACAATGAACCCTTAGAATTCGTTAATTCCTATCTAGTCTATATACCCTAGTCTCCATCGGTGTACCTGGAATAACACGCGTTCTGGGGGAGTTAGACTTAACATAGAAAGTTACAGCAAATTTTATTCGTGCAATGTGGCCAAAATGCAAGAGAACAACTCTAGAATCTCAGGCGTAACGTTGGCGTCCATGTGCAAAAACCAAAAATCCTGCAGATCCTATGCATTGTGGGAATCGGTGTCATACGAAGCAGTCTGCGACGAATTGCCCACGACGAACTGTTTGGCATTAACCAAGTCGTATGCGTAGGATTAAGGTCTTGGTGCAAAGAGCATGAGCGGGTGTATGCGTAACGTGGCTGACCCGGAACGTCGACAGCACCATGGCGGCCGAATGGTAGGCCATGGTACGACGTAACGTTGGCACTCGTGTCCATTTACACCACAGACTTTTCTTTTGTGGAGGTCAAATGCACGCTACAATGTCTACCATAAGCGCCGTTTCTTGAAGTATTCGTACGGGATTCGAGTAAAGTTAACAAAAGCATGCCGAGTGATAGTAAAACATGCCTATTGTTTATTTCATTGCTATGATAGCGCTCAGCACACATTAGGAGCATCATTCTCCTTCACCGTCATCACCATCATCACAAGCACCGTCACCACAAGTGCCAGTGTAATATTTATTTATTTATTTAGAATACCCTCAGCCCCGCCACGGTGGTCTAGTGGCTAAGGTACTCGGCTGCTGATCCGAGGGTCGCGGGATCAAATCCCGGCCGCGGCGGCTGCATTTCGATGGAGGCGAAATGTTGAGGCCCGTGTGCTGTGCGATGTCAGTGCACGCTAAAGAACCCCAGGTGGTCGAAATTTCCGGAGCCCTCCACTACGGCGTCTCTCATAATCAGAACTGGTTTTGGGACGTTAAACCCCACAAATCAATCAGAATACCCTCAGAGCCAATGGCATTACAGAGGGGGTGGGGCAAAAATACAGAAAATTGGAAGTAGTTCAGAAACAGGTCACAATGCAAAAAAAAAGAACTCAGAACAGTTCATAAGTACATTTGAAAAGATTACAAATAGTTATACAAATTATAGCGGCACAAAGAAGAAAACAAAATACATGATACATTAATTATAAACGAAAGTCGAAATTCAGTGTATCAACGAAGATAGACACTTGATATAAGTATAAATGGCGGTGCCTATAGTTTAAAAAAAAATTTAGCGAAAGATATCACGTATAGCTTCTTTAAATTGGTTAGTATCCTTGATGGTGGCAACATCTGGAGGAAGGTGATTCCACTCATCACTTGTGTGTGCCACAAATGAGTGAAGGAAAGAGGAGGACCTACAAGAAGGAATGCCGACTTTTTGTTGGTGATCAATGCGAGATGATATGTGATGTGGTGCCGAAAGGAGTTGGTGTCGTAAAAGGGGGTGGTGATATATCCTATGAAAGAGAGAGAGACGCGCGATTTTACGTCGTAAGGCTAGAGGTGGTAATTCTAGATTAGTTTTCATTAAACTGATGCTAGCGGTCCTGTTATAGTTAGATGAAATGAAACGTGTGGAGTTGTTTTGAATTTTTTCTACTAAATCAATTAATTTATGCTGACTGGGGTCCCATACAGAGGCTGCATATTCTAGTTTAAGCCGGATAAGTGTTTTGTAGAGAATTAGTTTGAGGGACTGTGGTGCACGTGAAAAGTTTCGTCGGAGATAGCCGAGTGATTTGTTAGCTTTGCTTGTAAGGTATGCAATGTGCGTGTTCCAGGTAAGGTCAGATGAAATGTGGACACCAAGATATTTGTAAGATGAAACACAATCTAGAGGGGTGTTAGCGATATGATAGGCTGGTGGAGGGTTAGTACGCCTGGTAACGCGCATTGCCTTGCATTTAGTTATATTTAGTTCCATCTGCCATGTGTTACACCATGCACTGATAGCGTTAAGGTCAGATTGAAGAATGGTTGCGTCATTGTTAGAAGTTATTTCTCTAAATATTACGCAGTCGTCAGCGAAAAGATGAATATTAGATGAAACACAGGAAGGTAAGTCATTAATATAAATTAGAAATAAAAGCGGTCCCAAAACAGAGCCTTGTGGAACGCCCGAGTAAACGGGCCTTGAGGGTGAGTCAGAGTTGTTAGCAGAAACATACTGAGAACGACAGGACAAGAAGGATTCAAGCCAAATGAGAAGTTGGGGATCTATGTTAAGATGGCGTAGATTATGAGGGACTTTATCAAATGCTTTTGAGAAATCTAGAAATATGCAGTCTGCAAAAGAAGAGCGATCAAGAATAGCATGCAAATGTGTGTAAATGATGTTAATTGTGTTTCGCATGAATACGATTTACGAAATCCATGCTGAGAGTGCGTGAAAAAGGAGTACGATTCGAGATAGTTGGCAAGATTAGAAAATAATACATGCTCGAGAAGTTTACATGGAATGCTGGTGAGTGAAATAGGTCGGTAATTAGACGGAGAATGCTTGTTACCTGATTTATGAAGTGGAATCACCTTCCCTATCTTCCATTCGGCCGGGATGGAACCCGTGTCAAGCGATTGTTGAAAGATTTGGTTAGTATGATGGAACTGTAAACACTCGTGCTCTTCAGAAACTTCGGGCTAATTGTGTCGCAACCCGGGGGAGAAGAAAGCTTAATTTATTGATGAGGCATTCTACGCCACTCGGATCAATTAGTATCGGATGCATTGGGGACGGATTACGACACTGCGTGATCGGTGGTAAAACACTGGTCAATGATGAAAAATTGGAAACAAAAACATCGTTAAGAACAGATGCGCACTTTTCAGGGGCTATTGGCCTCGAGGACATACCGTGGCGCCATCTGCCGGAACCTCTCCGTGACGTACAAAACGACATCA
>JABSTT010005303.1:0-17990 GCA_013339685.2 Hyalomma asiaticum
TAAAAGCGGTGCGCGCGATTAATCGACCGTGCTACGTACCATGGTATCTTAAATTACAGAGTGCGGCTTGTTTTGTGAAAACTAAACCCCTGTACACCTAAACCAATCTTTTAGTGTTATATTTGGGTTTAAATACGATACAGATTACTACACAGCTGCGCTTTTTGGAACGCAGATTGCCATATCATTAAGGTATTGTAAAGGAAGAAAATGTGTAATATATGGAAGAATAAATTCGGCCTGGATATAGTCATCAATTAGAACATATGCGATTTCCCATAATTCATGCTTGCATACGTGGCACAGGAAGGAAGCTTTTATTGCTAACATCTGGCGATTACAGCGTTAGCTGTTGAGATCAAACAAGAGCAGTTTTCGGCGCCGCCATAGTTGTCCGCCGCCGCCGCTGTGTGTAACCGCTACCGGGCAAATCTTAGAAAAAAAACAACCAAGACTGAGGAGGATTCAAACCCACGTTATCTGCGCGGATTCGAACCCACACCTACCGCGCGGCAGTTCAGCATTCTACCACTGAGCTACGCCTGTGTTTTCTTTTTCTTGAGAAACCTTCGCTAATAGACCTAAACAGGCATAACGACTGCCGAGGAATCTCGTTAACAAATGTAATGTTGCGTGGCAGGATAACAATACGCCAATACACATCGCGGAAAATGGAATGCATAACGAGTTCGTGGAATCATTTGAAAGGACACAGGGCTGCATGCTTTGTAGCTCTGAACCCATTACAGAGGCAACATCAACGTCATCATTATGAAACAATCTCCTTCAACTTTTTCGTCATAATTATTACAAAGCGCTGCCCTTTGAAACAGTTTTGTCGTATCGTGCCATGCGTGACGCGGCAGGCGACGTGCGCAGCCCCGTCAGCAACCTGACTTGGCTCCTCGATATACCTGATGGCGCCTCCTCGTAAGGTGCGGACAGCAGCTGAAGAAGCGAATCGCAGAGCTACGGGCGCGGCTGCAGCAAGGCAACGTCGGACACAACAGAAAGCTGTGCAGAGAGAAACCCAAACCGCAGCTCGCCGTCGACGCATGGCCGGGAGTTCGGTTAGTTCTCGGGAAAACGACGCCAAGAGACTCACTCAGATGTGCAGTTATACAGATTTGCACTTTACAATACCACCGTAGTTGTGGCGTAGTGGGTACTCCCTATTAGGCGAAATGATAAAGAGTTATGGCGCAGGGGATACCTACCACCTCTGCTCTCACTAGTTTCCTACAGCGTTTAAATTGGCCTCTAAGAAGGTCGCTCCTCCACCTTACGACGTTACTGTCCTTCGGTTCCGCGCAAGCCTGGCTCTCTTTTTAGAGGTTTGTAAACATGAGATCATAGAAGAGAAGTGATAGTTTCCATAGTTGATAATTGCTGTTTATTGCAAAACCGTGGTTGCAAAATAAACGAACCTGCGTGAAAGGAAACTACTGAATTTCTTTGTAGTATCAGAGTTTCTGATATTTCAGGCAACGTCAGTCAGACAGAATTGGCAGAAAGAAATGACCATACTCTTTTTTTTTAGATGTTTTTCAGAATATGTTGCTTTCAGTGTATTGGATGCCCTATCGGCGTTTTCCAACGTCGCACAACTTTCTCTGCAAAAACATGCGTTTACAGTGCAGGCTGGTTGTTTGCGGCGCAGTGTAGTGCTGGTAGGCGGTAGAGAGAACACATAAATACAAGTTATCTTTCTCTGCACACAAGAACAGAAAGGGTGATTATATTCTACCCACATTTTTCTTAGAGCAAACAAAAAATGTGCCCTCATCCCGGCCGCGGCGGCTGCATTTCGATGGAGGGGAAATGTTGAGGCCCGTGTACTGTGCAATGACAGTATACGTTAAAGAACCCAAGTGGTCGAAATTTTCGGAGCCCTCCACTACGGCTTCTCTCATAATCACAGCTGGTTTTGGGACGGAAAAAAAAACAGAAATCTATGAGTCAAAAAAATACGCCCTTGAACTAGAACCGTTACAACTTGCACAATATTGGTGTTGCTTAATCGCGGTATTCAGACCTGCTCAGCCGTGTTGCGCTCTTATATTGCTATTGCCGTAGTTCATGCAATTAGAAATGAAACTAGCAATTTACAGTCATTTCCGTACCGATGAAACAATGGGATTACGAGACACGCCAGAGTGGGGGATTGTGTTCAAATTGGGACCACCTGGGATTCGTTGACGTGCCCCTAAATCTAGCTATACCCCCTCCCATTGTGCAGGACTAAATCGTGAACGCTAGAACTAGTCTGTGGTGCCACCGGCAAATAAACGCATTGAAATATGAGAAGCCGCCTACGCTGTCCACCGACTTCCCTCAAGGTGACACCAGTGCTTCTGGCGGCGCCGTCTGCTTTTTTCTCAGATTGACAGGGAATGTGCACAATGTTCCTGACAGCAGCCAGCGCCTCTAACAGCGGGTCGTAAAATCATTGTCCTAGGCTGAAGAATCCAATTTAGACAATGCTCACCAAGCCGTTTGGCGGTCATCGCATTCGCGTGCTTTGCAACGCTTCCTGTTAAAAATATCAGGTTTTATAATGCCCCTCAGTTTCTCTTGCTCTGCGCTTGTTTACACCAGTGCAGCACGTAACCACACGCCTCCTACAGCTGCAGGCTCGGCGTGGATCGCGCACACGGCGCCATAGGTCATCAAAATCCGAACTCTCCAGCAGCGCGCTCGAGTGAACTTGAGTAGAATGCTTTCGGACTTTCAGAGCTCAACTTACTGGCGATGTAAGGCGACCGCTTTCCAGCCCGTGAGCGCGAGCGACGCGACGTCCGACGTGTCTTACGCCGCTTGGGAAGCAGCTATCGGGTTGCGCGCCCTTCGAGAACACGGCACCGCGTCAGACGAGCCGATGCAAATCTCATTAAACGACCGCCGTCTCCAGCAACTTGAACTGCGGCAGGAACTGTCATTTATGTTTGTTATGCAAGCAGCTGCTGCCGTTGTGGGGATTGCCGAACCGCGGGAAATATTTCTGCAGAACTGGTGCTGCCCTCTACCAGGCGACGCGTCTCTTCCATTCGTAGTTATAGACGTTGCACATGGCACTGCAACGTTGCTAATGTCTCCTCTAGGATGTGAAGCCCCGCACACCTATCCTGTGGTCGCTTAACGAAAGAAATACACGGACGTGTGGCCTGTGCTCTGAGGCGCCTCATGACGGCGCCAGGAAGTGGCACTGAGCAAAACAAATACGTCTCCTTTTGGCGTCATCTATTGGCTAGCGGAATAGCAGAACATAACCAATAGGAGGCGTGGTTCTCTCCATCGATAGGTGGTTCTCGTCGCAAACATGTGATTAGTGGCTCAATACGTAACGCCAAAAGCGGGAGTGATTTACTTAGATTCCACTGTCTGGCTCCGCATGCCGTAGTCGCATCGCAGTGGCTATGCGTTAGCGTGCTCCGTTTCGTAAGGGACCACGTTGTACCAATATAAAATCTGGCAGTAAGGCCGCTCTGCATAGAGAAATAGAGCAAGTTCGTGCAGGCTTCGCAAACGTTTACTTTATTTGCGCCCATTCGTATAACACAACTGTTATAGTTCCGGAAACTGTGCCTGGGATAAGTAAAGTGGCCCAAGTGAAAGGATGCGACACTTGCAGATGCGGAAAGCACCCGACACGTCACTTCACCGGCAGAAATGATACGCACGAGTTCCTTCGCAAACTCTCCATAGATGGTGCGCTTTAAGATCGTTCCGTAATCAAGCACCAGAAGTCGCGTTGAGTAGTGTACTCATCTGAGAGCGCACCCTGCATCCCCGAGTAAGTTCTAATTCCTTTTTAAATTAACTCGCTTAGTGGCATCGGCGCTTTACTAAAGCATAGGGCGCACAGTGAGTCCGTAAAGCATGTCAGGGCTGTGCGTCTTTAGTAGCTATATTCTCGTCATTATCGTTCCAATGTGTTCACGATGCTACCACGAAACTTGCCCCGCCGCGGCGCTCTAGTGGTCATGGCACTCGGCTGCTGATCCGAAGGTCGCGCGATCGAATCCCGTCCGCGGTGGCTGCATTTCGATGGAGGCGAAATGTTGAGGCCCGTGTTCTGTGCGATGTCAGTGCATGTTAAAGAACCCGAGCTGGTCAAAATTTGCGGAGCCCCGTACGGCATCTTTCATAATTAGAGATTATTTTGGTACGTTAAGCCCTACAAAACAACGAACAACCACAACGAAGCTTCTATTCGCTTTCCTCACCTCACTGCACTCGGCTTCACTGCCGCACGAGCTGATCCGACAAAACCGCTCGCTCTATCTAGTTCTCAGCTCTGTTAGTTTCTCGCTTGGTATCAACTTATAACGAGGACTCGAAGCGGATGGGCCGTTCTGAGCGGCATTTAAAATAAACGTGAGAATTATACGTGTCAACGAAAGCCTTATGCAGTCAGTTCCCATTGAATAACGCGCCGTATGTTTACCCTTTCTACCAAAAATGTTTAAAATGCGAAAACGATGTGTGAGGGCTCCACCCTTTCATAAAAATGACCGTCATACCGTGCATCCTGCTGACGTGCAGGTCCAGCAAAATTGTATCAAACACCACGCATGCTGTTTATGCGGTTCGCACTTCACACGAGGGCATCGTGTAACCTCAAATACACCTTTTGAAAGCAATCGCTGCCCAACCTTTCCCGAAAACGCCTGGCAGCGTGTGTCCATTTCTCACTGGCTCGTTATCATTCATCACGCGGTGGTGTAATTGTTATGGTGCTCGGCTGCAACCGAAAAAAACCCAGGCCTGCGCAGAATCGCAAGACAGTGACAGTGTAAGCTGGACGAGCGACCTTCTTAGAGGCCATTGTAAATGCTTAGGGATCTGGCCAAGTAATCGGGCCATAAGGTATATCGAAGAGCCAAGTCAGGTTGCTGTCGGGGCTACGCACGTCGCCTGCCACGTGACGCATGACACGATACCACAAAACTGCTTCACGAGGCAGCGCTTCATGATAATTATGGCTGAAAAACTAAAGAACATCGTTTTATAATGATGGTGTTGATGATGCCTCAGTAATGGCTGCAGACCTACAAAGCACGCAACCCTGTGTTCTTTCAAATGATTCCTCGAACTCCTTATGCAATCCACTTGCCGCGACGCGTAGTGGCGTATTACTATTCTGCAACGTAACATTACATTTCTTAGTTCGATTCCTCGGCAGGCTTTATAGCTGTACAGGTCTTATATGGCACGTGCCCAAATACGGACACGTGCCATATATTGCCAGATATGCTTATATGGCCATATACGCAGGCCGTATTTGCCCAATACGCATCACAGTCTTACATGGCATTCCTCGTGTTGGTCTTTCATTGCCACATATGTTTCTATCAAGATTAGGCAAATATGGCCACGTAAGGGCACGTGCCATATATAGCCACAATTGCCCGATTACTGATATCGCCATATATCGCATTTTTGTAAGGGAATCTATGTCAGGATTTATACCGAGTGGCTCAACTTGTACTAACTAATTTGTATCAATAGGCAATCAGCAGTATATGCTAACAGCTGTGTGAACGTGTGCATGCTGACTGCACGCCTCTATATGCAGCGCTGGGCTAGAGAGACAATTTATTCCATGGTTTAGCGAATCCGTTGTGCACTCACTAAACAAAGTCAAATTGTTAAAGGGTCTCTTTGTCAAAATGAAATTGTTTGAGAAGAAAAATTTGTTTCACAAATCATCACCATAGCGAAAGTGTTTGCGAGCATTTCCTCAAACTATTTCATTCGGGGTCACGGCCATTTGCTTTCAAATATTCAATGCTAACATCGAAGGTGGATGCTTGTATTTCTCCTAGCTACGCGCGGACACTCCAAGACCGAATGGTGCTCGGATTCCCGACTAAGCATAAGAACGCGCGACTAGGAAAACACAGACTCGATAAATAATCCAGGCCAACGTTTACAGCGAACGAGGTTGCATGGACTATTTTCTGCGATAATAGGCAGACATAATCTGCGCGAATGCCACCTAACCTAACAATAACACGAGCTTAAATTGATACGAACGCATGTGCTGAAAAAGGCCCACTTATTCTATTCCACGACTGAGCGAGTGTAAATATAGGAGCACGGGCGGAAATCAACCCACGCAACGGCTAACAGTGCAGGAACGCGTTAATGCGAGCCGATGTTTTAATGACGCTCGTTCATAGGCCAGTCCAAAATCGCAGTACCTTAAAATACGTCAGTAATATGTCACGTGGTCGTGACGGTGATGAAGGCAGAGCACAAACAATGCAAGGTCGAACTCATTATTGGACCAATCCGGGCCCTTCAACGGATCTAACTAGAACTGACAAGGAATAGCGGCTAGTGCAATCATAGTTTGTCCATAGGAACTGGCCAGCGGTATGATGCTTCAAATTCTACGGATTCGCCATGTAGTGCACTCTAATATTATCGGTGATAACGTGTACGATATGAAATCTGCTGAGCCTTACTGAGCTGTAACCGTAGTAGAATCAAAGGTAGCAGAACAATCGCGAACACATGATAACCCTTATGCACGTCGAGGTGCATTATGTGTCGAGCGATAATACAATATATGTATATGTTAGTACAAGCGTGAAACAACAATGAACGCATCAACATTTGATGGCAATACCACCGTAGGCGCACGGGCGATTCTTCTATATTTTTATACGTGCATTTCAAGCTTCGAAATGCTAGAGAAGATTGAGGGACGACCTTGCTCTTTGCTCTTTTTTCCGTATTTGCTCTTTTTTTGCGGCTTGTCATCTGACCCGTTCGCCTGTCATCATGCAATTTAGACCAAGGCTTTGGTAATGACGACAGCATCGGTGCCGTGGCATTCAAAGGGAGGGGCCATTGATGAAATTCAATGTCGTGAATGAGCCTGGTGGTCGACGAGCTCAGTAACTTAAGGATAGTTTATTTTCCCTCATCTTCTCATGGCTTTCCCAGCGGAATATTCTTTTTTTTAATCTTTTATTCAGCAGGTGCGTCTCATGAATTTCCGCGTTGCCGCTACCGGTCAAACCCAGTGGTATCTTTTTCGCTTGCCGGGTTTTCATTGGAAAGACCAGAAACAAGCTGGCTGTTTATATTTTATTTTTATTTCTTGTAGTCCAACCGTTATCATCGAAGGATGCCTGCGGAGATGTGAAAAAGCAATAACAGCTCCCCCCCTTTTTTTTCCTAGGGGACATGCGATGAATAATGGGCTGGCGATTGCTCATGCGAAGCACGCCTTTTAAATAAAGTTTCGTAACAGCATTTATAAATGGGCATTGAGGATAATAAGTGTAACTTGGTGCGCGGATAACAACGGGGAGGGCAGACACGGAAATACTATTTCTATTCGTTGTACAATCTTCTGGCCACCAAAACGGGTAACTATCCCAAGCCACGGCATGTTTACACTAAACACGAGAAGGAAAGTGCTCCGATGGATTGTACAAAAGAGCGGTGGTTGTTGTTGTTGTTGTTATGTGGGGTTTAACGTCCCAAAACCAGCTCTGATTATGAGAGACGCCGTAGTGGAGGGCTCCGGAAATTTCGACTACCTGGGGTTTTTTAACGTGCACTGACATCGCATAGCACACGGGCCTCAACATTTCGCCTCCATCGAAATGCAGCCGCCGCAGCCGGGATTCGATCCCGCGACCCTCGGATCAGCTGCCGAGTACCATAGCCACTAGACCACCGTGGCGGGGCAAAAGAGCGGTGGTGAGCTTGGCAGACCGCCATGCAGCTAGAACTTATTTCTGGATTCCCGTGCTTTAGCGCACCTCACCAGGGCATTGCTGGTAGTGCGCATGGTATTCCCACACTTGGGATTATTTTCGCTGACTTCCAGATATTTTGCGGCATGAAATCCTGGCGGCCTCTTTTTAAGCCCCGCAATATGCTGAACCAAACGCGATCGGCTAGTTGCGCTCAGCGCAAGAACAGTGGTGAGATGACATTCATAATAGCTACTTTATGCTTGCATGTTGTCGTTATCATGTTTCATAGCATGAAATGAATCAAACAAAAATCGGAAGCACACATGTAAGGCTCCTAACATTCATGACGCTACAAAAATGAGCATTTTCTACCCTCCGCCTAAACATAGTGTAGTTCAGGTTGGAACTTCTTGATAAACGTCGTCTTGCATAAGTGGACTGACGCTGAGCAGCACCACTGCAAATATTGCTGTGCAGTTGCTCATGAATTATTCATCATCATCATCATCATCAGCCAATTTTATGTCCACAGCAGGACGAAGGCCTCTCCCAATCCTCGCCATCCTTGCCTGTCCTGCGCGAGCTGATTCCATTTGATGCCTGCGAATTTCTTGATTTCGTCCCCCCATCTTACTCTCTGCCGCCCACGGCTGCGCTTACCCTCTCTTGGTATCCATTCCGTCGTTCTAACTGTCCATCGGTTATCTAGCCTTCTCATCACGTGGCCTGCCCATGTCCATTTTTTCTTCTTAATATCGTTCATTATGTCGGCGACCCCCGTTTGTTCTCTGACCCACTCGGCTGTCTTCCTATCCCTTAGTGTAACGCCTATCATTTTCCGTTCCATCGCCCGCTGCGCGGTTCTTAACTTCCTCTCTAGCTTCTTTGTAATTCTCCAGGGGCCGGATTCACAAAACTCACTTACGAGAAAATTTTCGCGTAAGAGAAATTTTTCTGCGTAAGTGGATTCACGAAGCGAAGAAAACGTCGTAAGAGGACGTGGTTCCCACATCGGCCGCTGCTATAGCGAGCGCTGGGGTTGCCGATTAATATATCAGCGATAGTGATGCATTTGCGACGTAGGCGAAAAAGGCTCGTAAGTGGATTCACGAAGCAAAAATGGTCGCCAAAACAGCGTAGCTAAGCGGAAATCCTAAGAGTGGTCCGGAGCACTCTTACGAGCAACATGGTGGCGTTGGAACGGGCAACCGCGGCGGGTATTTGGGTGCCGTAGGTGATACTAAAAAAAGAAATTATGGCCATGTAAGCTGGCTGATGATTTTCGCGTATGTACAAGGCTCACAGCCTTGAGGTTGCTGTTGCAATTCTCTTTTACGCATTGGACAATCTTGCCACTAGCACTTGTCCAGTAAGCTTGTTGTTGGAGTTATTAGAGGTGCCTATTGGGTATTTGCAGCAAAATAACTTATGCATGCAAATGCTTGCGATTGGATGAAGAATGAAGAGTTGCGTGAATGGTGCTTGATGCCAAAATCGGTGCGGTGTATGGTCAATATTTTTTAGCTTGTTTTTGTTGCGTCTCCCAATAAGGCGTACAAGCTGTGTTGCCGTTGCAGCATTGGTCGCACATGTACCACCATAAGGGAACGGACAAAATTCTGTCGCACACTATTGGAATGGAAGTTGAACAGTAGGCTCCAGTCAGCCATTCACGAACTCCTTATGTCGTTTACAGCTTCTCTAGCTGCAGTGGTCTTTATTATTTCCCAATAGGAACGCTCACCCAAATGCAGCTTCCGCTGTACATTATAGGCTGATTTACTGAAAACATATTGCTTCAACATATCCGCACATACAAGATATGTGTGATTTTGCGCATAAACTGAGAAATAAATTGAGTTTAATAGACATTCACTGTCCGTAAAAGAAAATGAAAAGGTTTCGCTATGGCAAATACTTAGGACGGAATGCAAGCGCCTAAAATGCACGCGAAAGCCTGTGCTAATGCAGTGCAATGTCACCTCGACTGCACTCGCGCATTTGACAATTAGTTTCTTTTTAATTGGACGTCAGAGTCTCAGCAAAAGGCCGCTTCGTCCCTTGAGGTGCGTATTGTGGCTGGAATGTTAACCTAACCGAAGTTATCGCGTAGTGATATGCCGTGCATCACATCCAAGCCTACGCCAGGCATCATAAATATCGTAGCAGACGACGACAGCAGACGACGGTTTGAGCGAGAGGCCAAGCATGTGACTGGTTAGAACGAGGCAACTCTCTACAGCAGGCCATTTTATGACGTCACTAAAATGATGTCACTCACTTCTTTCACCGCGCATTTCTGTGGTGGTCGTCACATTATCCCCCTCGCACATAAGAGAATTTTTCATATCACCGCAAAGAACACGGAAGTATTTTTTA
This sequence comes from Hyalomma asiaticum, assembly GCA_013339685.2. Taxonomy (NCBI): domain Eukaryota; kingdom Metazoa; phylum Arthropoda; class Arachnida; order Ixodida; family Ixodidae; genus Hyalomma; species Hyalomma asiaticum. The sequence continues at coordinate 10,101 of JABSTT010005303.1, forward strand.
AGAGCTCTCTTAAGGCGAAAAGAGCATCATGGCGACGTAAACACAGTATGTGGGTGTTGTTTCGTGGTAACGTTTCTTGCTTGAGCTCCTCTACGATTCCATGGGATGTGTTGTTAATGCCGTCGCTTTTCCGGTGCGTGAAAGTTTTGTGAAAACCATCGCCAGTGTCTCTATTTGAGCGGTGAACACTGTTGAAGCCTCTGCCTTTGTGCTCGTGAACAGGGAACCGCGGTCAGTGTGCCGCCGTGGACTCACATTTAGGAAGCCTGCATTGTGTGTTTGAAGACCGGTCAGTTCGTTTGCCTTGCTTTGTGGTCGTTTGTTTTTGTGGCGTTCGCCGTTTCGCATCGACTGTGTTTGGGCGCGTTACTTCAAGGATAACTCCGTGTTTAGAAAGATACGACCTAGGCGTGTGCGTAGGTGCTGTGTTGACACTTCGAAGTCTTTTGAAGAGGCAGAGACCATGTGGAAGCAGTGCAACAGGTAACATAATTGTCGACTGCGCTACGCTTTGCCTTTGTGCCCTTCCACACCGTCACTTTGCTTGCGTTAGCGGCTAATGTGCGGAACCTGAAATAACACACGGATACGTTCTGTTGTGCATTTTTTATTTTATTTATTTTATTTATTGACACTCTATGGCGTACAGGCCAAAACAGGAGTTTCAATATTAGGCACAAATGCAGTTGTTAATAAAAAATGCAAAGAGATTGTAGTTTCTTTCACGGAACTTAAAGAAACCATAAAAATTCAGAAAGAAACGTAATGAAATAAGTGCACGAGGTGCTATTTAACGACACACATATCAACTTGTTCAGCAGAACACTCAACAAGACAATGCTTTCGAATATATAAATTGCTATTCCGACACTATTAAACGACATTAAGTACAATCGGTAAAATCGCTCAGCAAAGCCCTTTCAAGGATTTTAACCTCATTGAACGTTGCAACATCGTGCGGTAACCTGCTGCACGCATCGATAGCCTACACAATAAAGAAGTTTTTAAAAGAATGTGTGTTGTGTCTCAAAGGCTGTACGTAATGTCTGGGGCCACTGCGTGAAAGTGATGTGTCAATAATTAATGTTTTGGCTATTTCGGTTTCATATTTCCCATACAATATCTGGAAAGGAAACATTCAGGCTGTTGAAGCGCATTCTTTCCTGCACATTAGGAATCGATGCTTGCGCAGCTCTTTCAACGCCGTTACCGACTGCGTTCGTTTGAATGAGTTAAAAACAAATTGTAAAGCCCTATTTTGAACGCGTTCACATTTAGCAATGTTTCTGCGTGTGTGTTGTTTCCATATCGGACATGCGTATTCCAGCAATGGCAATATTCTAGTCTTATATGCTACAAGGTTTACCTCAGTTGTCGCATGACTTAGGTACGACGAAGCATCCACGGTTTATTTTGTGACACTGTCAAAAGCGCAAAGATTTCGGTGGCGGAAAAATTCGGCTTCAGCGCTTTCGGCATGGCAATGGCTAAACAGCAATCGGGTATGTCAGAGGCGTCTGAAGTTCGCGCACACACGGAAAATTTCGTTTCGGCTATTGAGGAGCTTACAATAGCAGTTGGCCAATGCTCTCACATCGCTGGCGATAAACGCTCTCTCCCTCTTAAGGCGCTTAGCACTCAATGTCCGGCATAACGTAATAAAAAAGAAGTAAATTAACTTGTGCAACGAAAGGAAGCTATGGAAGGTTCTTTCTGCGCGTGCGCACAAAAAAAAAAGGGGGGGGGGGGGAGGTGACGTCTCGCTTTTCATGATTTCTGGGGCTTAACCTCCGAAAATCCACTCAAGGATTATGATAGACGCCGTAGTGGAGGTCTCCGGAAATTTTGACCACCTGGGGTTCTTTAACGTGCTCTGACATCGCACCGCACACGGGCCTCAACATTTCGCCTCCATCGAAATGCAGCAGCCGCGGACGGGATTCGATCCCGCGACCCTCGGATCAGCAGCCGAATACCATATCCACTAGACCACCGTGGCGGGGCCTTGGACTCCTTTTTGTTACTTCTTAACTGCATACGCCGTCATTTACAAAAGCAGCACTTACTAACGTATTAAAGATACAAACACTACCTAAATTACCGAATTTTCTCAGTGAGTCATGAAATAGCTGTAGTATTCAAAAATCTGATAACTAATTTATTCAAAGTGGGCCTATTTATAAGCATATGTATCTTTCGGTATGTCGGATTTATTGAAATCCATCCATGGCTTCAATTTCACACATCACGTGGAGGATGCATTTTTGGAACTTGTTTGTCAAGCCGAACAGCTTTTATATGCCCTCAAAAGCTGCATCGATGTTTGTTCTAAGATTTTTTAGCGAAACAACAATTTACGTCGAGCTACAAGACATTATCATGTAAATAAGAGTACTGCGTACGAACGACCCGAATCAATTGCGAGGCAGTGCATATTCATCAAAATGCATCTGAAATGGCAGTGAAAGGAGCAAACCTTGAGTGACATCTGCCCACCTTTAATATTTTACCTTAATTGCGGCTTCATGATTCCGGTCGTGTTGTTCGGCGGCACCTGCCGGTGTCACCAAGGGCGTCATCCTTTTTTTTTTTTTTTCTTCTTCGAGCTATCGTCGTTGATAAAGCGCTAGCGCACGGGTTCACGCTGACCACGCGGGCGTCTGCTGCAGCGCGATGTGCATAGGCACTGTAGCAGACGCCCGGAACAGGAAGATGAGGTGCAGCGAGGATCGATTCGCGATTATAACATAAACTCGACACCAGACGCTTTGAGTGCTGCGAGGCTATCATGTGACCACACATCTTTCTTTTGTTGTCGTTCCGTCTGCTGTCACGTTTCCTCCTTGCCCTCAATAGTGTCGAATATGTTAAATGCGCACCCTTCCTATCGCATGCCTTGTCGCTAAGAGATTTCGTAGCTAAGAATATCGCCCGTAAGAGAAAGCTTTGTGAATCCGGCCCCAGGTTTCTGGGGCCGAATTCACAAAACTTCTCTTTCGTAAGAGCTTTTTGCCATTGGTCAGCGGGCTTCTGTAATGATATGTCCAGCATCAGGATTGGCCGAAATTTTCTCTTACGAGCATTTTTGTCGTAAGTTGTTTTTGTGAATTCGGCCCCTGATCCGTAAGTCAGTACTGGCAGGATGCAGTAGTTATATAGTTTCCGTTTGAGTGATAGTGGTAGGTTTCCGTTCATGAGTTGTGAATGTCTGCCATATGCGCGCCATCCCATGTTTATTCTACGGTGGATTTCTTTTATATGGGTGGGTTCTCCAGTAAGTAGCTGTCCTAGGTACAGATATTCTTCTACGACTTCTAATGTATGGGTTTCGACCTTGAATAGACGTTTTTTCGCCGTGCCACTTACCATTATCTTTGTTTTCTGCATGTTCATCCTTAATCCTACCTTAGCGCTTTCTCGGCTTAAGTCTTCAATCATCTTGCAATTCGTCGCCATCATTGCTAAAGAGTACTATGTCATCTGCAAATCGCAGGTTACTCAGATATTCGCCGTTAATACTGAGCCCTGCCTCTTCCCAGTCTAACCTTTTGAAGATTTCTTCCAAACATGCAGTAAATAGCATGGGAGAAATTGTATCTCCCTGTCTGACACCTTTCTGTATTGGGATTTTTCTGCTTTTCTTATGGAGGAGCAGGGTGGCTGTAGAATCTTTATAGATGTTGGCTATTGTGTTTATATAGCTATCACATATTCCTTGACGACGTAGTGCCTCCAGAACTGCTGGTATCTCTACCGAGTCGAAAGCCTTTTCGTAATCTATGAAACCCATATAGAGGGGTTTGTTGTATTCAGCGGATTTCTCGATTACTTGATTGACCGCATGCAGGTGGTCCATGGTAGAGTATCTTTTTCTGAACCCTGCTTGCTCTCTGGGTTGATTAAATTCAAGTGTGGCCCTTATTCTGTTTGAGATAACCTTTGTGAATATTTTGTAAAGTGCTGAGAGTAGACTGATCGGCCTGTAGTTCTTCAAGTCTTTAACATCTCCCTTCTTATGTAATAATAGAATATTTGCGTTTTTCCAGCTTTCGGGTACATTTGAAGTTTTGAGGCATTGAGTGTATAGTGTCGCGAGCTTTCCAGTTAGGAAGTCTCCGCCATCTTTGATCAAGTCGGCGGTTATGCCGTCATCTCCAGCCGCTTTTCCGCGGGACATGCCCTGTATTGCTTTCCTAACTTCGTTCGCAGTGACGCATGGGATTTCGTAGTCCTGCTCGGCATTTAATACACTCATGGTGGGGAGACTCCTATTTGAGCTGTATAGTTCGGAATAGAAATCCTCGGCCACTTTGGTTATGCCACTAAAGTTAGTAACGATGTTGCCCTGCTTATCTTTCACTGCATGCATTATGTTCTTTCTCGCACAAAGCTTCCTTTTGGTTGTTTTGATGCTGACTCCTTTTCTGACGGCTGCTTCTATTTCTTTCACGTTATGGTTACGTACGTCCCTGACTCTACTTTTACTTATGAGCTTAAATAGCTCGGCGTATTCTATCTTGTCTCTTGAGTTAGTTATTCTCATGTGTTGGCGTTGCTTGATTAGATTTTTAGTAGACTCCGAGAGTTTACTCACAACATGTCTTGGTGCTTTGCCCCCTACTTCGATTGCTGTTTCGGTGATCAGATTAGTAATGTCTTCGTTCATCTTCTCTATATCCTCATTATCTTCCTGTCCTAGAGCCTCATACTTGTTCTTAAGTGCAATGCTAAATTCTTCTCTTTTCGCCCTGACGCTATCGAGGTTGGCCTGTTTCCGTGTGATTAACTTTGTCCTTGTTCGCTTTAGATTGAGGGATATCTTCGCCCTTATTAGTCTGTGGTCACTAATTCTAATCTTATTAACCACTTCTGTGTCTTGTACTATACCTAGATCAGTGCACATTATGAAATCTATTTCGTTTTTCGTTTCTCCGTTGGGGCTTTTCCACGTCCATTTCCTGTTCTTACGTTTCTTGAAGAAAGTATTCGTTACACGGAGGTGGTTTCTTTCGGCGAATTCTACTAGCATGTCCCCTCTGCTATTCCTATCTCCTTCTCCGTAATTACCGACGGCACGTTCTCCTTTTAGTTTCTTTCCTATTTTCGCGTTGAAGTCCCCCATAACAATCGTATATTGGGGCTGTACCTTGTTCATTGCCGTTTCTACATCCTCGTAGAACTGTTCTACAGCCTCCTCACTGTGGTTGGTCGTTGGTGCGTAACTTTGTACTAGCTTTAGTTTGTATCTCCTATTTAATTTTATCACGAGCCCTGCTACCCTTTCGTTGATACTATAGAATTCTTCGATGTTGCCTGCTATGTCTTTGTGTATAAGGAACCCCACGCCGTATTCGCGCTTCTCTGGTAGTCCTCTGTAGCAAAGAACGTGTCCCTCATTAAGCGATAAGTACCCTTCTCCTGGTTTCCTAACCTCGCTAAGGCCAATGATATCCCAATTAATACCCCTTAATTCTTCTAGTAGTTCAGCTAATCTGGCTTCGCTTGAAAGGGTTCGCGTGTTATGAGTCGCTACGTTTAATTTCCAATGACGGCCTGTCCGAGTCCAGAGGCTCTTTGAGTCTTTTGTTCCAATACCCGTGTGGTCGCATCCGTGGCTGGAAGCTCTGTTGATGTCGTCGTCGTAGGTCCAGGGTTTGGTTGGTCCGGTAACTTGGGAGGTGTTGGCCATGGTGTTGCACCAGGGGGGCCAGTTCCTGTTCTGGTGCTCAGGTGAGTTACGTAGATGAAGCACGGTGATGGTGGGCGCCCATATGCATCTTTTGTTCAAAGGCTCCCCGGGGGGAGGAGACTGTGTAAACACAACGACGTTCACAACAAACCCCGCCAGGTTCTCACACGAACTCTTAAATGGAGTCGCTACAAATTCCGACAAGCGTTATCATTTTCAGTTTCACACAGCGCCTTTGAAATTCCCTTAGGCTCTATATTATTTCAGATTTTGCAAACAATGCCTTAGGTGCTCTATCACCTGGAGCATTGAAGGATTACCTGAACCGTTAGGCTGAAGCAAAAAATAAAAGAAGTCACAGCTTCGCCAGACATGATAAATATACGAAGTAAGACCAGCAGCTCTAAGGGCAATCTGAATTGTAGTGAACGTGGGCTTATTAAATCAGCATGCAGTTGCGCTTATGCGTTGACGGACTCGCACGAAAGGAATGAATGACCACGACATGCCACTCGCAGAAGAGTGGTACTGATGAGAAACTGCGCCCGTGGGCGCAGTTTCTCATTAGTACCTCAAATATTATTTATAATCGAGCGGCCTAGATAACGATGCAGCAGAACTGCGAGCTAAGTTACTTTGTTTTGATTTCTTCTGTTATGCGCTCCATACAGCACGACCGCGCTAAGTAGCGTGCACTTTGCGGCATTGAGAAACTTTACGTAGCACAGCGGCATCAAGCGAGCGCGTTCCTTCTGGCACTCGCAAACTTTCTGGAAGAGTTCTATCATTATGGCACAGCCGCCGCAAGCTGCGTGCTCAGAGATTCCGATCTTTATGGCTTTTTCGGCGTAAGCGGATTGTTTCTTTTTTTTTAGATTTCGATCTATATATAGGGGACATGACGGGGACGGGGAAAGCCACGTACCAGTGTCCGTATAATCGCTATAGCGATAACGAGAAACGACAAGTGAACCGTCCTGAAATTCAGGCTTCTCTCCAGTAACGTGTGGAGCGTACCTGAGTATCTAAGGCAGCATTGTGCGGATAGAGCCAGCGCGGTGGTTCATTTGTTAGCGGGCTCGCTTTCTGACATGTACTAGGCGCGTAAGATTCTGGCCGCCGTCGTCGCACTTCGGTGAACGGGAAATGACCGAGGTGCATATAGCAACGAGGTGAGTGCGCCTTCGCGAATCCGAAGGGGTTGAAATTTCCTGGGCCATCGACGAGAGTTTTCCTGGTGATCACGCCGTTGTTTTGGCACGTGAAACCTTTATACGATGTCAAGCCGCGTGCAAAGGCGACCTTAAGAAAGTGGTTACGGACTGTGCTACAGGAAAAATTGTACAAAAAGAAAAAGATCTAAAGCTCACCCCTCCTTCACTTTGCATACACCTTAATTGGCGTTAAAGGCTGCGAACGTATCCCCAACATTACCGATAGGTGAGGACATCGATAGCTTTACATCCCTGTCAATGACGTCACGATTAAGGCGACGTTTGCCAAGTACCAGGGTTGTGCATGATGGCATGGGCGGTTGATATGTAGGTGTGACAGACACGTGATTAAAGATTCACCTTTGCCGCCTACATCCCTCTAGATTCACGGTTTGCGTGATTACATACTGTCAGAAGTTGTGTAGTCGAGCGCCTAGTGCCAGAGCTCGGCTCTAAAGCTTCCTGTCTTTCATCTCTATGTATCTTAAGTGGTAGGTATAGGGTCTCCGAGCAACTTAAGTTATATGGGGTTATGTCCCGAACGCGGCTTTACTAGGAGATTATATACGTACATTTGCTAATTCATTTAAAAAAATCAACCATCTCCTGTGACATTCAGAAGGCCGATCTCAATGCGTGCACTGTACTTTCCCTTCGGGTCTCATTAAACATATGTGACACCTTGCCATAAGAAGTCTATAGAAAGCTTATGAGAGAAAATGTAGCATAATTCATTACGAAATATGAAGCAGGTCTTAGCCTTCATCTGTCCAAGAAATGTATGGCATCAGTGCATCAACTCTAAGGAAATGGTGTGCCTATAGCGCATACATATTTACATTGTTGCTTGCCTCGTAGTAAAACGTGGTTGTTGTTTATCGAGATATGTAACATATTTCTTCGCGGATAGAACCGGCCTTAAACACCACTGCTGCTTTGTAAACAAAGCGTGCAGGTTCCTTTTATATGCACACGTGAGCACACGCG
>JABSTT010005304.1:0-18201 GCA_013339685.2 Hyalomma asiaticum
GAAATCCGATCACCTGGGATTTATTTTTTTTGTTTGTTTTTCGCGTGCACTGACATTGGAGAGCAGCGTACGGGGCCTCTAGCGTATCGACTCCGTCGTAACGAGACCGCTGTTCGGCCGGGTTCGCACCGGCCTGTTTCGTCCGCAGTCAAGCACCATAAACTGCTAGACAACCGTTGCGGACTATTATGATATCTCGGTTTGTGTTCTTAAAGCCCCAGATTTTAATTTTGTTATATTATTGTTGTGGTGGCGGTTGTCGTCGTTATTGTTTTAATACACAGTATGCACGGCTGAAGCTAGCGTGACAAGTTCGAGCTGTTAACAAGCGAAAAAGAATACACAAAACAGCAACGTGTGTCCTGAACAAGAAGTACAGAATGCCGCAAGGTCCCCCTTTCCGAAACGATATTGTTTTCATTGCTCAATAATTTTTTTTTTTTCATTGTTCAGTCACAAAGAGGATGCTCTGCAACTTGAGCAGCAGCACATGTCAACTGCTAATAAACATCACTGAAATTGCACCAGCTTTCGTGTGTTTTCTTCTCTCATTACACTTTTGGGGAACTGCAGAAACTTTGTTTTCATGTGTTGCTGTAAGTGCTGTCGTAGCTTAAAACACAAGAAATCTTAATGCTGGAACGCCGGTGCTTGAAGTGACAATCACACAGTAGCTAGAGATCTCACAAAACTACAGGAACACACAGAGAACATGGTATGAAAGCTGTTGCCAACCAGGGCTCGCGAATTTTCTATTACCTCAGGGACACGAGTGCCACTATTAGAGGCACCGCCCACCAGCAGACACGCACTGTTCCTATGCGGGGCTGCAGGTCATGCTGGTATTGATGCTTTCTGGAATCAGTTCAAGGCCATTTGTGCACTTGGCAGGAGCCAAAAGGTCTGCTGCTATGATGAAGCATAATCATGTGTTATACTGGCAGAGACTTGTGCATGCATACATCTGTGCACATATGTGTGTGTGTTAAGGGACAACAAAAGCTGCTTCTGACTACCGTATGAAAGCTTGGAATAAACTTCGAACATCCCCCATGTAAATAGGGTAACTTATTTCTTCCAACAGTTGTGGCCGCAAATCAGCCTTTATCGGAGAATGAAGCCAAGTTCTTGCACTTTGGTTTAAACAGCAACACCGTGCAAGAGTATATGTGTATCAGACACACACACTGATCACAGTCAGCTGTTGTCATGGCAAATAAATCGAGTGCAATGGCTCTTTTACCAGTCGGCTCAGTTACTGATTCAAAATGGATGCTAGTGCTGAAAATATAGCTAAATACCTTTGCTTGCCTGTCATCATTAGGATACCTAAAAAGCTTCACACAACTGGGAATAATTGATCCAGTGATCGGGTTTTGTGCATCTTCTGCATCTGTATAATTGTATTAAATTAAACATAATTATATTTGAGGCAAGTGAAAAAATGAAGTGTTTGGTTACTGACATTGTCAGTTTTCATTCACTGTGTCTTTGAGTTCACGTTGAAAATTCTGTTGCACAGACTGAACTATTACTTTCTCAGGTTCAGCGTTGTGAATTCTTCTATAATAAATATTGCATACAATGAACTAAGTTTTCATCTAAATGTGACTTCCCATACTGATGTTTTAATGGTGCAGTACCCGTCACACTGCAAGTAAGCTGGAAGTTACCCAGACAACCCATTGTAGTGCACAACAATTTGCAGTCTTAATCCTTGAGGGTCACAGACCTCGTCAAGCCGTAATGTGGCTTTTTGTCTGTGTTCCTGTCATCTGTACAATGTATAGATGCGAAATAAAGTTCAAGTTCAGTTCAGGGTCACTTTGAGAAGTTTTGTTGCACTATTATGCTTTTATTACAGGTTCTGGCAGTGCTGCACAGCTTCACTATGAAGTGTCCTCATTTCTCAGCTTCATCAGGCATGAAGTTGAAAGGTATGACTTCATTTTATAATGACTGGGAAATACTGGAAAATCTTCCTAGAAGAAAAAAAAATTAGGAGCCCTTCCCCTATCAGCAAAATGGGGGCAAGGGAAGCTCAGCGAGTATGTGCTTTTCTCTTTCTCTTTCTTCTTTCTTTTCTTGCTGTCTTCTCTTTGTTTGTTTTTGATCATTTCTTTCTTTTTTTTCTTTCTCTCTTTTGCTTGCTGTCTTCTTTCCTCCCCTTTCTTTCTTCCCTCCTTCCTTTGGTAGAAAATCCAAGGGATTCGTATGCCTCACGTGTGTTCATATCTTTGTGTGCCAGGAGTGCACTGAAGAACTTGTACATGTTACAGGGACGTGCCTTGCGCTGTCGTTTATTTCTTCATGCACATAAAACACAGCTCTGAGGCACACATATGATGAACTAACAGCAGCTGAATTAGTTAGTGTGCTGGTTCGGTGGTTTGGATCCACAGCCAGACGAGCAATTTCTATCTTCACATGGCAGGAGTTTTTTCATACACCATCCACGATGGCTTCACTAGTCAGCCAATGCAAGCTTCGCTTGAACAATTCCCAATATAAACACGATTATCCTATTGAAATAGTGCACCTATTGGCCTGATTGGGTCATTTTGAGAGGCAACGCAGTTGCCAAACCAGGTAATTTACTGTCAATAATCTGATAAGCGGTTAGTTTTTCTACTGGAAATTTTCACTAGCGCGTATCACTATGAGGAGGGCACCAAAGAGAACTAAAGCTCACATTGGGGTTACAAGTCCATCGTTGGTTGGTGCAGCACTCATGAGACGGGAACAAAGAAATAAGAAGCACAGTAGGGGTGCTGACAGGCTTAAGGTGTTGGTCATGATAGGTCCTTGATAATGTTTGGTTCAGATAAGTGGAGCTAAATGGTTGGAGAACAAAAAAGCAGTTTTGTAATTGTGCAGACAAAATCTGAGGAAGCTCCCAGAGCTTTATTTTTGCACCAAATTTTTATCTTTTGTCAGTGCCCTCCATCATTAACGGCCTGTGTAGTGTTGCATTGCCATTGTCGATGGCATTATTCACTTGGTACTATGGGCAGTTAGAGGTGAGTTGAATTCAAAGAATTGGTAAAAAACACAACCCCAATAGGAATCCCTAGCTGTTAGCAACACCTCCTCTATATTTTTTCAGTGCCAGTGCCAACGCTCACTCCTCAGTGGGAACCGTCAGTCCAGCTAGGTTCAGGGAGTTGTCGTTGTGCGACGCCACCTAGAGCGTGCGGCTGCTTCCGTGACACGTACGTCGAAGAGCCCGTCGCTGTCATTGCCTTGTAGACGCGGTGGATTCTGCGTTCCCCTTCTGTACAACGCATCTGTCAGATTTCTTCCTTCGCCGTATGCACTACGCGGCACTTTTTTCGTTTGCGATAACCTAGAGCGGCGCTTGAAGGATCTTCTAGCATCAAGGCATCCTACGGTAGCTTTATTGGCAGTTTGCAGTGGTCGTTCCACTGACATTTGCTTATCGTGAAACATATCAAGCGCTGTATGTTGTAATGTTCGTGATTCCAGGCTCCTCGACGATGAACATCATTTTGCGCGTGTAGATGGTCCAAATAGCACAAATTCTGTCTTCGCTGCAGCAGAAAAACGTCATCGGTTATCACACATGCTATCGACTACCACAGGCAAATGTCACGTCTCATCAAGACCCAGTATGACAGCCTAACATGGCAATCAAGAGGGTTTTAAAGTGCCACCCTGCGCATATAGGTGGGTCATTCCACGCCAACTGTCCCAACTATGGTGCTCGAGAAAAATGAAATTGTTCCCAAAAATTTTAAAAGTTTACCCGCATGTAAGCACTACATGCACAGTAATTTCCCAAAATATATTGAGCGCCGAAAAATTTTTAAGCACGTGAGGGCCATTTGAATTTCACGAAATTGTGTGAAACTGCAAGCGAGAAAAAAATTCCTCAAAGTCGGCCATTCGACCAATTCTTTTCAAGTGTGCGTTTTTACATTGCTCAAACATTGTTCTTTTGTTATAAAATGTTTCAGAAGTTACTTTTGTGTTCTTCACTGTGTAGGATCGGGGTGAAAGTGCAGAAGTTATGGCATTCTGGAGAATTTTTTTACAGAAAATGGTTTTTCAAGGAAACCTGCAATTCGTTTGATAGAACTGTCTAGAAAACATACTGTTCCTTAAAATATTGTTTTAAATGCGAAGCATTTCTTAGCGAACTTCGGCGAGTTTGAGCATATCTATCTATCTATCTATCTATCTATCTATCTATCTATCTATCTATCTATCTATCTATCTATCTATCTATCTATCTATCTATCTATCTATCTATCTATCTAGCCGCCTACGAATTTGTGCTCTCCTCGAAGTTTCGCTAATGGGATATTTACGAAAATTGGCATGCCACAACATGACTACATGATGAACATAAATGACAGGTCATAACACGAAAATCATGACATGCATGTCATGAGCGGCATGATTTACATGCCACGGTCTTGGTGCTCTCCTGGCCGTTTCGCCAATGGGATATATGCGAAAATTGGTATGGCACGACATGATTGCCTGACGGACATAAATGGCATATCATAACATGAAAATCATGATATGCGTGTCATGAGCGGCATGATTTACATGCCACGGTCTTAGTGCTCTCCTGGCCGTTTCGCTAATGATGGATGGATGCGAAAATCGGTATGGAACAACATGACTGCCTGGCGAACATAACTGGCAGGTCATAACATGAAAAGCCTGACATGCATGTAATGAGCGGCATGATTTACGTGTCACGGTCTTGGTGCTCTCCTGGTCGTTTCGTTAATAGGATGTACAGTCATCGTCAGATGAAAGCCAAACAGCGGAGCGCATGGCCCAGGCACTAGCAATGGTGTAGTGCGCGCCGTCCAGTTATCACCATAGACATGCCCGCATATCCGCTTTGGCAGCATTGCGCGATCCCCCTGTGCAATATTTTTTCCTGTTCTCCAGTTTTGATAATTTCTTTGCATCGTGCCCAGACGCCGATTGCATTACGACGCTAGATTAAAACCGAATAACTGCAAGTGATAAGACCAAAGGCGTTTGGCACGTCCATGCCGGCTATGATTATCACCATGTGAGAACTAGAACAGAAGCGAAGATAACGCACAATAAAGGGATCGCGCAGTGCTGCCTAACCGGATGTGCGGGCTTTAAGGGTGATGACTGGATGGCACACACTATACTGTTGCTAATGCTTGGGCCACGCGCTCCGCTGTTCGGCTTTCATTTGACGATGACTGTACACGAAAATTGGTATGCCACAACATGGACTGCATGACGAACATAAGTGACAGATCATTACATGAAAAGCATGACATGCATGTCATGAGCGGCATGATTTGCATGCCACGGTCTTGGTACTCTCCTGGCGGTTTCGTTAATGGGATGTATACAAAAACTGGTATGCCACAATATGACTGCATGACGAACATAAATGACAGGTCATAACATGAAAATCGTGACATGCACGTCATGAGCGACATGATTTACATGGCACGGTCTTAGTGCTCTTCTGGCCGTTTCGCTAATGGGATGTATGCGAAAATCGGTATGGAACAACATGACTGCCTGGCGAACATAAGTGGTAGGTCATAACATGAAAAGCCTGACATGCATGTCATGAGCGGAATGATTTACATGTCACGGTCTTGGTGCTCTCCTGGTCGTTTCGTTAATAGGATGTACACGAAAATTGGTACACCACAACATGACTGCATGACAAACATAAATGACAGGTCGTAACATGAAAATCGTGACATGCACATCATGAGCGACATGATTTACATGCGACGGTCTTGGTGTTCTCCTGGCCATTTGGTTAATGGGGTGTATACGAAAATTGGTATGCCACAACATGACTGCTTGACGAAAATAAATGACAGGTCATAACATGAAAAGTATGACATGGATGTCATGGGCAGCATGACTCACATGACATGCATTTCGTTAATAGGATGTATACAAAAATTGCTATTGCACAACACGACAGCATGGCGATCATAAATGACAGGTCATGAAAATAACATGAAAATCGTGACATGCATGTCATGAGTGGCATGATCTACATGCCACTCCTTTCGGATGTATACCGTAATTGCTATGGCACAACCCGACTGCATGACGAACGTAAGTGACAGGTCATAACGTTAGAATCATGACATGCGTGTATGAGCACCATGGTTTACATGCCACACTCATGGTGCTCTTGCGGCCGTTTCGTTAACTTCATATGTACCAAACTTGGTATAGCGAGACAACAATGCAAATCCATTTTACGTTCCTGATGCGTGCTTCGCATTTCCTTGATTCCCACTGCACGTGGGATCTGCCAATTTTTTTGCCTATAAATTTTGCACAGGCCCTAAAATGAAGGCCTTAACTTGACAAAAACGCCGTTTTTGCGTGGTCCTTCAAAAAATAAGTGACAAGGTGGATATAACTGAGAAGCATGAGGGCTTTCAGCAAAGAAAATTCTGCCGAGGTAATTTTTGGTTGCTTCGAGAAAAAAATTTTTGAACTTCAGTCCCACCATTGCCCTTTTTTGATTGGCAGTTCGACTTCGCCTAATAGCATTGTTACTCGCCTGTTTTTACAGCACATGAAGAGAAGTAGTGGAGACGCCGATCCTGTTACAAACCCGGCTTTTCTTAGGCTGCAAGCGCCGAAGTGCTGGTGCGCATCGGTTGAAGTTAACAACATTCCAGAAACTCCAAATACCCACCACCCAGGGGTTCGCTTGTTCCACGTAGATCGTGATACGGCGCCATGCTCTCGCCGCATTCTTCGCGTTATACGCCTACGCTAGAGGCGGCTCGTAATGACGCTACCGGAGATGCAGTTATCAACTACCCAGTGACCCTGCACAATACGCGATTAAAGACATGCTAATCACATTCAATGAAATTTGCACACATTACAGGTGTCAACACCTCATATATTCACCTCTCTGTGTGCCTGTCATGCACAAAAGAGAAATATTATGGCGCTAGATACAAATTCACCCTTTCCTTACTCCGCGCACGCTGCACTTATTTTTTCCTGGCACATACCTCACGCCAAAATGCCGCTTCTGCCCTGTTCAGGTGGCGAGTCTCTCCCACATCATGTGGCAATGCGCCATCAAGTGTCCACCCCGCAGCCTCAAAAAATTAATTAGTACCGTGGAGCTGTGGGAGACTGCCCTGCGTAGCTTCGACCCCACCTTACAGGATCGAGTCCTGAAGTGGGCTGACAAGGTAACGGAATCCTACCACGACTGGCAGACTGACGTCTACATATACCTCCCTGTGTCCTCTCGGTGCTCCCCTTTATTAAAAAGTGAAATAAAGTTTATTCATTCACTCACATACGCAGCGGTTTAAGGTGGAAACATGCCAGAATATCGAGCTCCAATGTGCCGTCTGCTCGCCCCATCTATCGTCTGGAAGCTCCTGGCAGACGTACGGGAGGTGGCATTGTCCGCGAAACAGTTCTCGGCAGAAACGCCTACTTCTAGATACGCCATTACTGTGTGGGTCATTCATACTTTGGTCACCTTTGTGGCTCCGCCGGGACGTGTAATGTGGTGCAGTTGGTGAACTGTGAGCATAAGTCTGAAGTGGGGCCATGGATGGATCACACGCCTCTCCTCAACGCAATCAAAACGAAGGCTGCCGTCCTTCATTCCAAGGCGAGTAAAAATCTCCATCTGCTATTTGTGTTGCATTAGTCGCTGAGTTGTGTTAGTTCACAATCACCATTATAAATTGACGAAGGAGCAAGCGCTCACATTGAATGTCGAGGCATTTTTCTTCCTGTGATGTGGCCACTCGAACACTCGGAATAAACGTACGTTTAAAGCATGCCAGGATCCCAATTTTGCCGGTGCCAGTATCTGTGGGGCTGAATGTAACCTTCACTTGCATTGAGCAAAAAAGAAAGAGATGAGCAAAGCGGTTGCCATAAATTCATTGTATTCATTTTGTAAGCCTATGTGCTCAGAAGAAACATTTAAGTTATCTGTTGGTGCTGACCATCCTTGTACGGGATGCCAACGAAAATGTTTGTATTTCACGCTAAATTAAGATTGTTCTTTGCTTTCTCATTCGTTTTTCTCCAGGTGTAAACCTCCGGCCATGTTCTCTTGGACCAAACAATTGTCACAAAACCTCCCAAACGAAGGAGCAATACTTAATCAGCAACGACAGACCTAAGTGACACCGACCTTCACCTCCTGACCCTCCGTTCTAAGAAAAAGCAACAAATAGATTTTGTGGCCACCACTACCAGGTCTACGTAAAAAAGTATTCATTGCTCTTATCTTCGAGGTGGTGTTGTAACCCATTTCTCGAGCACAAAACCAATCGTCTTGGAACAAAGCTAATTTCACTGAGTTTTGCAGATCACTATCAAACCATAGGCTTGATTCCTGGAGACAGACTGTGCCAGGTGTGCTATTGAAGGTGTTATGAGCAGCGTACCACAGCCGCTTTCGATGCCCTTATTTCAGAACATTGTGCCCTTGATACAGAAAGCGAGCAAGAAGGTCTAGACGTCCCGCATGTTCGGGTTCGTGATCAAGTCAACAAAGCCCTGGCAACCATTGGTGAAATTTCCAGTTAACAGAAAGCAAGAACGGAAACGCAGGGAATCATAGGTAAAAAAGAAAGTTTAGAAAATTGAGGAGAAGTTACAGTAAAAGATATCTATGCACCTGGTTTTGAATGAGCCAACCACATCCTCATCAGTCGTCAATTAAGAGTTTGCCATCAGCGACTTCGTCTCGCTGATGGATGAATTAAAATATGTTTGCACAGGAGGAGAATTGGGCCAAACGAATACAAATACTGATGCCGGCAATGTGGCCACGCAGGAAGATTATGAGTTTCTTTGGCAGAGGCTCGTAAGGCCTTAAAGGTCAAGTCCGAACATGGGATATTCAGTTTGCCGGAAAAGAAGAAAGGTAGGCCTGTAGCAGAGGAAGTTAATTCTTCGGTCAAATATTTTTTCGAAGATGACAGTGTCTCACACTGCCTTCCTGGAAAGAAGGAAGTGCAACGAGGGAATCAAAAGTGTGTGTTGTTAATGAACCTGAAAGAACTCCATGACATGTGGAAGAAAAACTCTGGAATGACAGGCAGCTTTCAACATTCGCAGGCCTGCGTCCCTCGTATTGTGTTTTAGCAGGGCACCCCAGCACATGCACAGTCTGTGTTTGTGTCACACCCCAAAACTTTAAGCTGATGATTCGGGCTTCTGGAATACGAAAAACACTACAAGAGCTACTAGTGACCACAGTCTGCACGTTAGAGAATGAGGCCCGCATGTTGGACGAATGTGAGAAGTGCCCAGGGACGCAATACATTGACGAATTGTTAATGAACTGGTTGCTGCTTGAGTCGAAGGATGAAGAGGGCTTGCAGGTGCAGCAGTGGATAACTGGCACGCACTTCCACCTCTAGACGTTGTTCCTACCACTTGATGAATTTACCGAAAGGCTCATTGACATGGTAATTAAAATGAAACCGCACCACTTCGTGTACAAGTGGCAAGCGCAGTACCTGAGAGAACTCAAGGGCAAAATTCGTAACACTCAAGCAATTGTACTGATAGACTTTGCAGAAAATTACGGTTTCTTAGTGCAAGATGTGCCACAGCAATTTCACTGGGTTAATACACAAGCAACAGTGCACCAGTGGTTGTCTTTACAGGCAAAATGGCAACACTTCCAAACAAAATTCTGTCATGTGCTTTGCTGCAATTTCAGACTTGCTAGCCTATGACACGGTCTTCGTCTACGCATTTCAAGCTACTGTACTGGAGATACTCAAGCAAGATCTTCCACACGTTAGGCACCTTTACTACTTCTCATACGGTGCAGTTTCGCAATACAAGAACAAAAATAACTTCATTAACCTCTGCCACCACAGCGAAGACTTCAACATCACTGCCGAGTGGAGCTTCTTCGCCCATCTCACGGCAAGAGTGCTTGTGACGGCGTGGGTGGAACTTTAAAGCGTTTAGCAGCAAAGGCCAGCCTGCAAAGACCGTATGATCAACAGATCCTAACACCTCACTTACTCTTCACGTGGGCCCAGAATAACATTAAGGGTATTAGGATAATATGGGTGCCCACAAGTACGGTCGAAGAAAAAAGGACAGAACTCTCTGGTCGGTTCAAGAAGGCTATTTGTGTCAATCGGACTTGCCATTACCTGTACTTCAAACCGACATCGAGCTCAACCCTTCTCTTTGGAATTACATCGTATTCTCCAAAAGAAGAAGTTCTCGTTTTCAAAACGTAAAGTCATCAGTTAACAATAGCAGATTTAGGACAGCCTGCGAATGGGACCAAATTAAAGCAGCTTGAACAATTACCACAAACACACTGTGACGTGTTTCTCAGAAAAGCATTGCCGATTGCCACTTGTCTCGCCCCAGTATCCTGGAAGAAAAGCTTTTCACGGTAGTGGTAAAATATCTCAATAAATATTTACAATAGTAACGAAATTATTCATCTGTTCTTGCTGGCTACATAGTAGCAACTAAACGTGTGCCTTTTGAAGTGGTGCTCCTAAGTATCGTTCATGACAGAGTGAATTGAGTGCCGTTGCACAATTACACGCGTAGGTGGCTGCACATGCGTAGTTACAGTAGCACGGAAACGCGTATTGTCCATCTAAGTCAAGCAATCCTATCTTGAGGAATTAAATTGCTAGGAAATTTCAGTCGTAACGGCCTTTGTTCCTTATCACACAAAATTCATCGTCCTAGTACGTATTTTACCGCGAAAATGCTATTAGGCGAAGCCGAACTGCTGATCAAAAAAGGGCAACGGTGGGACTGAAGTTCAAAATTTTTTTTCTCGAAGAAAACAAAAATTACCTCGACGAAATTTTCTGTGCTGAAAGCACTCATGCTTCTCAGTTATGTCCGCCTGGTCGCTTATTTTTTGAAGGACCGCCTTAGGGTTCTACTGACGCCCAAACATAGGCAAAAATGGCGTTTTGTCAAGTTAAGGCCTTTATTTTAGGGCCTGTACAAAACGTATATCCAAAAAAAATATTTTAAGGAACAGTACGTTTTCTGGACAGTTCTATCAAACTAATTGCAGGTTTCCTTGAAAAACCGTTTTCTGTAAGAAAATTCTTCAAAATGCCATAACTTCTGCATTTTCACCTTGATCCTAGGCAGTGAAGAACACAAAAGTAACTTTTGAAACTTTTTATAACAAAAGAACAACGTTCGAGCAATGTGCAAACGCACACTTGAAAAGAATTGGTCAAACGGCCAACTTTCAAGAATTTTTTTTCTCGCGCGTAGTTTTGTGCAATTTCGTGAAATTCAACTGGCCCTTGCGTGCCTAAAAATTTTCTGGCACTCAAAATATTTTGGGAAAATACTGTGAATGTGGTGCTTACATGCGGGTAAATTTTTCAAATTTTGGGGAACAATTTCATTTTTCTCGAGCGCCATTGTTGGGACAGTTGGCATGGAATGACCCAGGTACAACTAATGGAAAGATACTTCTTCCAACCGCAGCCATGAGGCACCACATAGAGGTTACTCTCCCCCTCCAACCCTGAAGCAGGTGCAAGCGCTAGCTGACAAGAAAGGGTAGGAAAGAGTCGACAGAGAGGGCGGCGAACAGCCGGATTGGACGCATCGGACTGGCACAGAAAAAAAATAGGGGAGGCACTGCTGCTATTTATTGGCAGTTGTGATGTTGCAACAAAACAGCACAAGAAATTGTAGCCACTGTCTCTTGCACCACCTTTAGCCCGCGTCTTTACCTTTCTTGCTGTGGAAGCATCATTTACATATTCAAGAAACGAAAAGTACAAAACTGGATTAAAATCTCTCTTAATTAAGATCAAATGCATTTCTTCTAGACCTGTACCAGAAAAGCAAGATGGTAATGCATTTTCTGATTGTAGCCTTATAAGCGTCCTCTTGTTTTTTAGTGAAGTGACTGAGAAGGTCATTGTTAGTCAGTCACCGAATGAACAACATATAACAAGATTTAGCCTTTTGTAAAAAAGAAAATAAGAGTGGTTAGTTGAGACTCATACCATGTTTTAGAGAAGAAATTTGTACCTAGACCAATATAATGTTCTGTTTGATGCAAGGTTACCATTTATTGTTCTGTGACCTCAGGGTGGCAGACAGTGCATCGACCAGGATGCCCGAAAGGCTGCCTCACAATCGGGACATGGATTGGCTCGGCCCTCGTGAGCTGTGTTGCTCTGTTCTAGATGAACTAAGACTAACACTTCGCCTCACTGGTCGCTTCTCAGACATTCCATTGGACAGAAATGTGAGTGCAGCCTCACCTTTGTTTTTTATAGTTCACTTGTTTACTGTATATTTCTATTCAATTCTGATTCAATTGGATCTGTATTCAACTTTTTTTTTGTGATTCAAGTAATATGTTTCAGTCGCATTTTAGAAAAAGCCTCAACGTCAGGTCCGCAGCATTTCTTGTCGATGTTCACGAGGTTGAAAGGCGAAAAAGTATAAGTGGGGGGGGGGGGGTCTTTCCTTATCCTCAAAATGATGTTGCTGTGATGATGGCAGTCATCATCAATGAATTCTTACTGAAAATCTTCATATGTCAGTGATGGAGGGGCAGTTTATAAAGCCTGTACGAGTACATGTGCAGGATTAGAAAACCCTGTAGTCGCTGAAAATGTGTGACATTATTGCTCAGTGCTGGTTTCGCTCCTGTGTTATTGCTGCCTTTCTGAGCCATCATCCTGGCTCTTATTTCCCCTCCCTGCCCTTCTTCTACTTTTTATCTCTTAGCTCATCTTGTGAATACTTTGTATTTAATAATAATTGCTAAGGTTTTAAATGCTGAGATTACAATATAATTAGGAGGCACACTACTTAGTGGAGAACTAGCTCTATAGTAATTTTGACCACCTGGCGTTCTTTAACGCATAACGAAGTATAAGTACACTGCCGTATCTCGCATGTTGCCCTCCCCCTGCTCCCTCCTTTTGGAGTGAGACTGCCTGGCCTTCTGAGTACTTTGTGCTATAACTTTTTGCAGTTTCAGTGCTTCTCTTTTCCTTTTATTCTGGCAACCAAGCAACACATGTACGTAAAGTTTATTCAACTCGTGGTAGCATTTCTATGTCACGTACACCAGATTGTAAAGCCGGAGAACTTGTGAACATCACCCAATACAAGAAAGACCCATCAAGACTGGACATTTCCAACACTATTATTGTGTCTCTTGTGCAACAAGACTGTCTATGCTGTTTTCCAAATGTCGCACTAGTAAACAAGCGCAACTTTAGACCCGCTCTGTGCCCTTTAAATAGCCTTGGTGGGGTCCTGAAAGGATCTTAAGCTTTTGCCTGTGAAACCTGTACAAAACCTGTATGTACTCCTGCACCCAGTCATACATGCACATTGCTGCATTCTTCTTGTTTTTCATCACTCATTCACAAGCAGCACTGCCGCTCCAATGACAACCGCCGCTTCCACGTCGCGCTCGAGGTGTGGTGGACAGCCCTTCATGTGGCCGACGTCGTCATGTCATCTCGCTTGCTCAGAGGTTAGCAGAGAGTCCTGCATGCACTCTTCTTGTGCCATGTTGAGGATACGTAGGTCTCCATTTCAAAGGTGCCTGGCTCTTCTATGGCTGCAGGTCCTGAAATCACGTTCTGTGACCTAGGTGGCTTCGGTCACAACGGCCTCTTTGCTCAAGTGGCTGTGCTCTTTCTGGCAGACCTGTGCTGCCTGTCTTCCCGGTTTTTCCAGGTGGGTGCTGCAGATGCAGTAAAAAAAGAAGTAATTAATCTCAGCACTATAGTTTGTCTCTGCTAGTCATAACGCCTCAGTGACTGTGACATTCTACTGTTTCCCCACTGCAGCCTTGTTATTATTGCTATGCTCATACAGAATGTTTAATCATGTGAATCACGATTAGAGCAATGCTTGTGCTTAGCTGGTAATGCAGGTATCTGTTCCACTGATTCATACTTCTAATAGTACAAGTTGTGGACCTCAAAGTTAAGATTAGAATTCAAGGCTGCCATTGCTTATGCGCTTGCAAAATGCATGTATGGAACATACCGTATTTACTCGCGTAAATTGCGCACTTTTTTTTCGCGATTTTAGAGCTCCGAAAAGGGGGTGCGCAATTTACGCGGATATTTCGCGAACACGTTTAAAATAACTTGTAATATAATGCAACTAGCGCGGTAACTCTTTTCGATACGATCTCACATAACACTGCAAAACGTTGGTGTAAGAGAATACGGCTGCTCCAGGGAGGGCGCAGCACGTAGAAGTGTTTACGAGCCGCTGATGGCTGCCGAGATAGTGCGCGATAGCGCTATCTCGGCAGCCGACAGCCGAGCGACGCTAACCCCCCCCGCCCGCCTCGCGTCCTTTCATGCTTGTTAAAGACGGGCAGCGCCTTTCCTCCCCGCATCGACAGCAGGTGGGGTGATGTTATCACATCCGCCCTCCGAGCGACGGAGATAGGCCGGGCTCGTTTGATCTCAGCTTCAGCCGTTTCTTCGCCCCCACTCGCATGCTTTTATTCTAGCGACGGTACTTTGGGCTTCGGGGGCTTCCGGGGAAAAGAATTGGAAAAAGGGGCATCGCACTCGCAGCCCTTCTGCGTATGACTGCGCTCGCCTGCGCAGCGGGGGGCGCGGCCGCGCGGCTGTTGGTCCGTGCGTACGCGCCGGCGAGCTGGGAACGGGGAGCGCAAAATATGCGAGGATTTTTTTTTTTTTTGCAAAGCTGGCTAAATATTAGGGGTGCGCAAATTATGCGAGGGCGCAAATTATGCGGGTAAATACGGTACTATGGTGTCAAGGTAGAAAAAAATAATTTACGCGTGGGGTACCTTTACCATACTTTCCTGTGGGTCCAGGCACGATGAACTGTTTGCCAGTCTAATTATATCTAGGCCAAGTTTTTCTCTTGGCTGCTAAGGCTTCACAAACTGGTAGAGCTGAGAAAAACCAAAATACCACTGTGGCCTTGGAATTCAGCTATAGAGAAGTATTGTTGTACATGTAGTATCCACATAGAGAAGTAGTGCTGTGCGTTTGTACCGCATATTGAGCTTAAGTCCTTGGCCTGATGCCAACAGTGCAGCTGTGCTCAAAGGAGTGGCTACAGCCATCCTTCGAGCCACTGATTTAGACGCGCAGCTTTACAGTGGCCCCACGGTGATAGATTGGTATAAGTAGAATCTCGTTATAACGAACCCGGACATAATGAAATACCGGATATAACGAAGCAATTGCAATTCCCCTTGAAATCCCTATAGATGAAATTGATATTGGTTATAACGAACTAATGGTTATAATGAAGTAATTACAGCTCCCCCTTCAACTTCGTTATAACGAGATTTTATTGTACTTGCATTTCCTTAACTTGTCATCTTTCGGCCTCCTCTCTCTTTGCTTTTTTTTAGGGGCGAAGCTCCTCTTAGTCTAACCTTGTCACGCGTCAGTCGTCAGGCGTAACCCGCGTGCCGGGAGGCACGCGCTCGCCCTCGGCGTGTGCCTCTCACTCTCTCTCTCCCGGCGCGTGCCTCTGCTGTCTTGTGAGAGAGAGAGAGAGAGACAGAGAAAGAGCGAAAGGTGCGCGTTGGCTATGGAAACGCTCTTTCTGAGAGGAACCCTACCAGTTCGCAAAGAAGGAGAACGCGCCCTCACCCGCGAGAGACAACGTTGGCGCAGGCAGCGTCTCATAGTGAGTTTCTTGATTGAGAAATACCGACTGCTCGCGTTGGAGAAGCGTTCACCGGCAACCCATATATATTATGTATGTATATATATATATATATATATATATATATATATATATATATATATATATATATATATATATATAGGCACTGGATCTTGACTTGCAATGAAGTGCCGGTGGGAGATTTCACTTGTGCATAGTTGAACCATGAGGATTCGTAGCGTGCGCGTTAACTAAATTAATCCGAAACTCGGCACGATCTACGATGAACCTCCCGAGCTTCGCCCACTCATCATCATTCACTCCGTGGATATGCTGTAATTTTTTTCCTTTTGCTTTTTTTCTGTCACCCAAGAGCAGTGTTGAGGTAGCAAGACAGAGAAGACTACAGCCCAGGTTTACGTCTCTGCCTTTTTGTAGATAAACCCCTCTGTCTCTCTGCTGGCTATGGTCACAGGCTGCTTGGGCTGCGTGAGTTAACCAATAATATTCATTTGTTATGAATGTGCACATCACTTGAGCCTGTTATTTGCACGAATGATAGAAGCATGCAGGGTAACATGCACAGCTTATTTCATTAAGTCCACAGACTTCAGAAAACCACTGAAGTTGGGCTGTGGTGCTATGGGTGTGTTGGCGGTGATGTCGATAGCAATTTCCTTATTTATATTCCCTCCCTCCCCCTCACCATTTTTGTACAGAGCCGAGGTGTTTCTGCCGCAGGAGAGTGAGAGGGCATTTCCTTGCACCTGCGTACGTGACGCCTGGGCCATGGCTGCTGATCTTGTTGGTCGGAGGCACGAACACTTTGCCGAAGAGGTGCCCCCCGTACCCCTTTATTTTGACTGAGGAGTGATGATAAGACTGAGTTTGACTGCATTTCATTGACCACTATGTCAGACAACATGTGCCATTGCCTTCGAATAATGCTGAGTGTCTTGTTAAAATTTAAATAATGTGCTACAATGTTTAGCACAAATTTAGTGCACATCAAGATTGCATTAATAAATAATTAATTGACAGAATGTTATATTAAATGTTTAAAAGCCATTTATTTCTCTAGGGTTTCCCACTCTGAAAAAATTTTAAGGAAAAGCACTGAGATCAGGGCTGTCGAATTATTAGTAAAAATGTGATGTTATTCCACTAACTTGTTTAGTGGAACATCATTTTATGTGTTTGAGCTCTAAAGTAACTGTAACACTAGCACATATTGTCACAAACTTTGGGAATATGTTTTCTCAAAATTGTTGTCACCATCATAATTGATTCCAAATGGCTGACACTTTTGAAATTGCTTACTGCACTCCACACATTGGAATATGTGATGTAAATTTATCAGAAAGAAACTGAATTAATGAATCTTTGCAAGTGAAATGTATTATCAGGTTATGTTCAGCTACAAACGGCAAGCAGCTCCTACATGCAAAGCACATTTGAACTCATCCTCAGTGCTTTCAGCAACAGCACTGAAATGCATGCCTGGAGGTACTCTCAATACATTCCACAGAAGGCCATTATGTGCCTGATTATTAGCTTGAATATGTGCTTCAGGCTCTTTCCATCATAATGCAAAAGAAATCATGTTTGGTCGCCAATTCGGAAACTGTTACTCATTGCCACGTGTCTCACAAGGGACAATAGAGTCAGTATCTACTATCCTGAAGCAGCTTGCTGCCTGTCTGCATCTTTGCACAGCTGTCAGTAAAATCAGCATCATGCCACTGGGGAAGGGGCTCTGTGTTCCAGTAGGTTTCACTGGAACACTGAGCCTTAGCTTCTGTTTACTTGTGTTTCATGTTCTGTTCCATTAAGGGCAGGGCACCTTTGTCTTAGGTGACCGAAGTCATAAATGAGCTCTATTTTTGTGTGTCTCCCACTCTGCTTGTGCTAACCTGCAAGGTTTCGCAGTTGGTGAAGCAAATGTATTGCCACAAATTCCTCCTATAGCATGCCTGTGAAGTGAAATTAGAGTTTAGGTTCATGTTACAATTGCAGTTTTTCTAGGATGTGGATTGACTCTTTGAAACATGCAAGTACTTAGAGCAGGTACAATAAAAAAACATTTTAAAAAATAAAAAAAAAGACCTGCAGGCATAATGCATACATATGATTAAATAATGGCTTCAGAATTTAATTATCATGCTCTATTTCATGCTTCATTGTTCTTAAATCGCAAAAAGTGACATTCAATGTATTGTAGTGGCCCCTACACTAAGCATTTTTAAGAAAATGCTTACATTGTTTCACTCGAAAATAATTGGGATAAATGTTTCCGACGCGCGGAATCAGACGGCAGGCACTTATAGCGTTTCTTTATTACCAGCGAGATGGCGCGAGGAGCGCAACGGGCAGCCGCCGTACAACAAGAGCGCTGTTCAAACTCAGGGTATCCATTGTGACAGCTTATTCGCTCTCGTTCGGTGTATATCTGTGCGTTCGTTTCGTGCGTGCTTCACTTGATAGTTCGCGCTTATCTTCTGTTTGTTCATTTCGCAGCCTCCCGTAGCTTTGTAC
>JABSTT010005305.1:0-16630 GCA_013339685.2 Hyalomma asiaticum
CGTGCGTGCTTCACTTGATAGTTCGCGCTTATCTTCTGTTTGTTCATTTCGCAGCCTCCCGTAGCTTTGTACACTCTAAGCCGCAAAGGACGAAAACCGGAGTAAGCGCTGCAGTTAGTCCTCGCGACCAGCGGTTAGTCTGGGGAGAGAGTAACTGAAAACGATGCGTGCCGTGCGCAAATCTCATGGTCGAAATGTTTCGTCCTTATTTTCAAAGGGACTAACTGAAGGATGAACGGTGGCATTTCGTCTCTCTACGCGTCGCTGTTAGTCCCTCTGGCATATGCTTCGGCATATGCAATTGTTTTTTCCTCCACCGCCGGTGGTCGTGGCCTGCTGCAGCGAAGCACGAGGTCGTGGTTGCGATTGTCTGTCGAAACCGCTACATTCCATGTGGTGGTGGAGTTGCGGGGGCAGAGAGAGAACAACTTTAATAAAATAAAGGAACCCCAGTCCTGCCCCACGGAAATGGAACGTTTGTGCAATGTGTCCTCGAGCACATCAAGGGGGCCCTGGTGGTTAGAATTAATACGGAGACCTCCGCTACATTCAGAAAAACTGGACACTGCGAATTCGACACAGGACAATAGACAAAAAAAAAAACACTGAAGCAAACAGTCGAACGGTCGAGTCCGTGCTATCCAATATTTAGTACGATGAACCAATTAGCGTCGAGCTATGAATTTCGTTGATATATGCTGCATCGTATATTGGTCGAGAGAGGAGGTGAATTTGTGCAACTAAGATAAAAACAGATAAAGCCTGTCACGCTTATCAACTACTGAGGGCACGTAAAACTTTCATGTACCAGTCAAGGGAAGCTGGTAGAGGTAGAAACAACTTTATTTTGGAGGGAGCAGGGGCAATTTGCAAAAAGCACAAACAAGAACGCGTCCGTAGGAGAGCGCTCACCCCTCCGGCTGAGGGGCGCAGACGGCGAGCCCCTTTGTGTACCGAAACTCGCATCAAGTTAGTCACGGTAGACAGTCGCGGTGCGTGCCTGCACGTGCAGCGCTGTAAAAGATGGTGCTTGTGTTTACTCTGTGTATTTCCGCGACCAAAAAGTAGTCCGTTGCTTGCGGAAGCGAAAAACAATAAATGCCTCGGTCGCAGCCTCACGTCATAATATAGTTCTGATCAGCTTAACAAAACACGCTCGTAATTGCAGGGGAAACAATCGAAACGCGCGAGTCTGTGTTTTGTGTAGCTCGTTTGTGTGTCGGAGCGATACACCTCTCCTTTTCTTTACGGACTACTTGCGTAGCCTTCCCAGCGTTGCAGTCAGTGGTGGCGACAGGACACTGTCAACATGCGGCAGAATTTTTGAGAAGTGTGCGCGCGCGGTCGTGGTGTGAATAGGGTGGCCGAAGGGTGATGTTACTAAGATGGTGTTTTCTGCAAGCACACGGACACGCCGAACGAGCCCAACAGTTTTCAGCAGAGATCAGCGTAGCGAGGAATCGACAGCCCGTTGATTTTTCTATGGATTATCGGCTCGCACGCCACGGATAGGACCACGTGTTAGCAAGTACTCTTACGGATCATCGGACTTCCTATCTCTTCTAATCGCGCGTTAAGTATTGCTTATTCTCCTTGTATGTTTTGTTAATAGGGTTTTCTTGCGTGGTTTTTTTTTTCTTTAACCCTCCGGCCCTTTCGATTTTCTTACCAAAGAGGCACACGTGGAAGACGTTTATTCTTTTCGTTGGAATCTTACCTTGATCTTAGCGGTGTGTGTGTGTAGATCGTGCAGATGTAAAACATGCAGGACGTTGTAGCGCTCGTAGTCTTTTCTTTTCCTCCCATTGCATGCTTCCTCATGCCCCTAGTCTGCAGTGTTGTGCGTACCTATTGAGGTCATGTGCTTGTTATGCTCGTAGTCTGTGTGTGCCTACTGCAGACGCAAGTTTATGAATATGAATCCGCAGCAGATACACGCAGGCTACTTTTTTTACAATAGACCTTTTTCAAGCACCGCAGCGCCACCCGTGGGCGCGCAAGTGCTTCTTGGAAATGTGTGTACATCCAGCCGCCCAGCAGAGCAAAGCCCAGCCTTTCCAAGCGCGTCTTTCGCTCCGAGTGAGTGACATGGGAGCGAGGCTAAACGCATTTTTTGCGTGTTCTCTTTTGTAAGCAGGCGCATAGCTGCACGGGACAATGAAAAAGGAGGGGAGCAAGGGGGTCAATTCGCGGGGGTCGGACTGGTCGTACGGGGTGTGCGCTGGCATGTCTCGTCAACGTAGTTTCCCGGTGTCTCGGCAGTGTACGTGCGTTTGCGAGTGACCATGTGCTTTATCTCAACTCCGCGTGTGCGGAGAACACCGAGATGTGGACGCTGTATTCCTGTGTAGGTGTTTGTGTCGGCATTCCAGTGTGGTCCTACGCAGGCAACTGCAAAATAGCGATGTGTTTGCGACGACGAAGTAGACCAACGGGCAGTGTGTGCTAAACGAACGAACTGTGCGCAGTGCGTGAACGAAGTCTGTTACTGATATCTCTTTCTAGGTACTGTAATTCATTGTTTTCTAATTTAACAGGTATGGTTTTCCATTTACCGCGTGGGTTTTTCCGGCTCATTTTGGTACCCCTTCGTGCTTGGTGCGTGTACTTTTCTTCTGTCCCGCTGGGCTCTGTTCCCGCTACTCGCTACTGTCGCTTGGTTCCCTTTTCAATAAAACTTCACTTTAGTAAAACCACATTTTGTTGACAGTGGTCCTTGATGTATGCTAGCTCCGCCGACATGCCATGTCCAGCTGTGTCGGTCCAGCTGTGTCGGCGCACATGCGATCGCGTACACTTTGCTTCGATGCTCTGTAATCTTAACTGCTGCACGAAGAAGAGAAGATTTGCGAGCGCCTAGATGTTCACACGGACTGCTGTGTGTGTGAACATGTGTGTGATCTCTTTTTTCTGAAATGCCACTTTGTAGTTGTCATCGTTTGGAAGCACATGGCAAATTAGGCCATCATCAGTAAAGCAACTCAAGTATTTATTTGTGATTGTATTACAAAAGACATTTGAATTATAAAACATGTCAATACAATAACAAGCGTGTTGCCCACACCTTGCTGCAGAAGTAAGGCGGCAGACAATTTGTGTTTATTTAATAAATTATGTTCAAACCCTTCCTTTTTTTTGTTGCCATTTTCACCAATTGCTGCATGCAGCCAGAGGCCTAGGCCGATGGAGACGAAAAGCCATGTGATATTAAAGGATGAATTATTTCCCTCAGTGGAGGAACAATTCATCCCTGAAAACCAGGTTTTGCCAGTTTAAACTGTTCGACCAACAGGATGAACAGTTGCTCTGTTGGAAAGGGGGAGCATCTGCAGGGATGAACATTTAGTCTGGTGGGAGCATGTGTAATGAGGAAGTTTTAGTCCTATGGGATGAACATTTAGTCTGGTCGGAGCATGTGTGAAGGGGAACAGATAGTCCTATGGGATGAACTCAGTCTGGGGGGAGCATCTGCTTGCATGAACATTTAGTCCTTTGAGGGAGCAAGTGTGAGGAGTAACCGTTAGTCTCCTGAGGAGTAACTGCTAAGGGATGAACAATTCGTCCCTTCGCAGTTAGTCCCCGAGGGACGAATCGTTGGTGCTTTAGGGAGTAATGGTTGTGGCAATGCATTTACCCCCCAAAAGGACGAACCACAGACCCCTTTTCGTCCTTTGCGGCTTAGAGTGTATGTGTAGCTTTGTGACACACAACGCATGAAGCCCTTCGTACCTGCACGCGCTGCCCACGGGAGGCGCTCACTTAGCAAGTGCATGTTTGCTATAATTAACATTGCTCCAGAAGTTGCGATCCCCACTTCGTATAGCATTACAGTTTCTTGCTATCGCATTCATTGCTTCGACTTTGCGCTGAAACTGTGACTTTTTCCTACTGATGATACCTGCGAATGCCTGGCGGCTCTCACCGGATTAAGCAGCTTCTTTGTTACAATGTGAGTGCCAAAAATGGTTCTTCTTATGCACATAGGCGACTCGAGTCCCCTTCGTATAAGGGTAAACGAAATGGGGATAGCGCGCGTAGAAATCTCGTGCCTCATAAAAGCATTTCCAGCGTGCAACCACGAGCAGCATTTTGGACAAATGTCGACGAAGCGTTTATTTACATTATGCAATTTGTATTTTCAGGCCTGCTGACGGCGGCATCGGGACATAGGAAGAATGACTTTGGTGACATGGAGGAGGAGTCGGGCAGAGAAGAAAGTCAATGGGATTTACTTTCCATGATCAAACAGATTGCACCCAATATGGAAGCTTTCATAGCCAGAGTGGGCGCAGCATTACGCAACCTTTTTCCGTAATTCTGCCTAGGCAGAAAAAAAGCCAAACAGGCCAGTTAGCTGGCCTTTCAAATTTATTATAGTTGCTGGAACTGAAAGCTTGAATCTTATGGGTGTTCAACGAACAAAGTTCCTTGTTCTGGTTGCACCGTTTGGATTTTAGTCATTCATGACTCTTCACGTGTTAACGTTCACACTGATTTGTAGTTTTAAAAATCCAGCGTGGACTTTACGTATAAAGCTGCCATATTATGAAAAAGCCTAAGCAAATTAATGGTCGTTATTGGTGCACGTGTCATATGTTGCCCGACGAAACTGTTACCACTGGTACTATGGTTTACACTATAGTGGCATCTTCGGTTATGGAAGAAGTGTTTGACAGATGGAGAGCGTTTGGTAAATTTTCTACTAAAGGTGTATTTACTATGCATAAATATCCAGTCAATGCCGTGATTGACACAAGAGGCTACGCAAGCACGCTTATTCTCAAACTGAATGCAAATAAAAATGATTAAGCACTCAGAAAAATTTTCATGGAACATGTCCGCTGACACAACGGAGATCAGCTGTGGAAACTTCATTATTCAAGGCGAAATTCACAATGGTAGCTTTAGATGCGCACTAGAATTTATTGCATTAATCTCACGAAGCTAGCATATGCTGCTCAGTAGGAAAATTATGCTACAGGGTATTCAGCAAATGGAAGGTGCGGGAGGGGTTGAAGCGTTTATAAATCGACCAACGTCACACCACGGCGGCGCAAGGAGTCGGAAACCGTGTGGCACATCCGCAACGCATCACATGTTTTTTTCCTCACGTTCGCACGTAGTACGAAGTGAGGCACACACACTATTGCAATGCTACCGTTTCAGGCCCTATTGTTTGTCATTTATTTCAGTTTATTGCCTCCCGAACTATCAGTCATGGATTCCTTACATTGACACCCGTCTTGCCAATCTTCGTATATGGCTAACGAACAAGAAGAAAGTGATTTTCGTATATGGCTAAATAACAAGAAGAAAGGAACTTGCGCATCGGCAAGAAGGTGACGGGAACTATGCTAGTTTGTTCCAGGCACTTCACTCGTGACGACTTCTTCCTCCCCGGTGAATACACATATTATGTTTGTGTGTGTGCGCGTTTATTATCATGCGCGCTTTTCGAAGAGCCGGAGTGCAATTTAGTTTAGGCAAGCGCGTGAGGAAAATAACGACATTGTATATACGTGTATATCTGGTAACGTTTTCTGAACATGTTGATGCTCAACTTGAACCGTTAATTTTATTGCTGACGTACTTTTGCCCGCATGCATTGTAGTAAGTAGATATACTGCGAGCGCTTGCCTTGGTTCGCCGCCTTCGTCCCATGCGCGCGCTGCGCCTCGTAATTTGTTTGGTGGTTATGGAGGTAGTGTGTGATCGTTTTACGTAGCGCGTTTGCATTTCGAGTTCATCTGGTGGCAATTCAGGATTTATTGCACTCGTTCCAACTTTTAGCCCTGGACATGTTGAGTGTTTTGTGGGGTTTAACGTCCTAAAACCAGCTCTGATTATGAGAGACGCCGTAGTGGAGGCCTCCGGAAATTTCGACCATCTGGGGTTCTTTAACGTGCACTGACATCGCACAGCACACGGGCCTCAACATTTCGCCTCCATCGAAATGGAGCCGCCACTGCCGGGATTCGATCCCGCGAACCTCGGATCAGCGGCCGAGTACCTTAGCTACTAGACCTGTTCACCGCGCCTCTAAGTTTTTTTCCGGCACTGCGCATAGAACTGAACTCTTTTAACACGTTTATAAGTGACGCATTTGTACTCAAATCAGTTGTATCAAAATCAGTTGCATGCATCTTTCGGAGAGGCCTGCTACGCATGAACACCTGCCTTCTTGAACTTCAGGCTCGCTGAAAAGGCTCTTTATCCTTAAAAAAAAATCTGATGTGGGTCTCCGAAGAAGTGCGACGTTCGAGCGCACAGCGCAATTATTTCCGCTGTTTCGCCGCTCAAATCCTTTGGCCCGATTAATATCAGATGTTCGGCAGCAAGAACCCTTTCGCCTTCGACGAAGCATCGTGATTCGACTCCGCAATCAAGAAACTTTAGCACAGCGCTAAGCGAAAGTGCGGCCGTGACCCTGGATATAGAAGTCATGTTTGTTTATCTGAGCAATGTTGCCAGATGAACCACGTTTTCTGGTGTTGCGAATAGTATTGAAAGAAAATGTAGTAGTGGAGGAAAATGAGAATAAATGGCAACAAAAGAGGATATGTTTACGCGTGAGCTAACGCAAATAAGACACAAGAGACAATTAGGACAGTGATAACAGTCAATGATAGTGAATAAGTGAACACTATACCAAAGGAATAAAATGATGTGCTTTCGTGCATAAATAGAGGTACAAAAATGATACAGGAAGAGGGAGGAACAATGCATCTATCAAACTACAAGAACAAGAAAAT
Source organism: Hyalomma asiaticum (assembly GCA_013339685.2). Taxonomy (NCBI): domain Eukaryota; kingdom Metazoa; phylum Arthropoda; class Arachnida; order Ixodida; family Ixodidae; genus Hyalomma; species Hyalomma asiaticum. The sequence goes on from JABSTT010005305.1 coordinate 6,753, forward strand.
TAACAAAACGTAATAAAGCAAAACACAACGCAACATTGAATGTTGGCAACCATCAGTTGGCAATGAAACCATAAAACGCAATCCCAAATATCCGCACCACCATTGCTTCAGCAGAGAGTGAGGACATACCTTACCCGAACGGGCCCATCACCCGGCCGCGGAGGTCGTATTTTCGATGGAGGCGAAAGTGGCAGAGGCCCGTGTACTGTGCGTTGTCGGGCCCTGTTACTTTCACTTGGTCCGGCTGCGAGAAGGGTTTCCTCGGCGAAGTTGGTAATGAAAATGCCGGTGCATCAACTTCTCCTCCCTTTGTACTTTCGACATCGGATTGGAGGAGCAACCTCAACCGAGTCTTCCGGACGTCCTAGGGAAAGCGCGCTAATTACCCCCCTGGAGAACACCACAGAGAGCAGTCGCTAGTCAGCTACAATTATGCACTACAAATAAATGTTGTACTATCGGGAGCAATATTAGAGGGGACACAGCAACGCGTGCACTCTAAGCCAAAAAGGATCAACGGGGGCATAAGGGTTAGTCGTTTGAGGGACTGATAGTGTTGCCACAACCATTGGTCCCTTTAGGGATCAACGGGAAGGGGACGAACGGTTAGTCTCCTAGCAGTTAATCTCTTCAAGAACATTTAGTCCCTCCGGTTACTCTCTGGAGGATGAAATGTTAGTCCTTTCAGTTGCTCCCCGGGGATTAAATGTTACCTGTGAGTTGCTCTGTGTGGACTAAATACTGCGCTTGCAGTTACTCCATCAAAATGAAGCTGCTTATCAGTTCATTTGTTCCCCATGAGCAACTTCTTCCGTCTTCCTTATATGCAGTTTTTCTTAAGAGGTCGAGTATTTATCTCAAACGTGCTTTTGAGAGATAGGCACTGTAGGTGAGCTGCTCGAGCGAGTGATATGGGAAAAACTTGTACAAAATAATGGACATAATATAAACAAAGCAACAGTTTGTTACTCTTTTTCACTACAGCATGCAGCATGCTCGCCACACGCACTAGTGCAGTTGGTCGCACACCGCTGCTAACACCAACCATGCCGCATATCAAGTCAAATGTCTTCTGCAACTTCGATGAGAGGTCAATGTCGAATGCTCTGTCCAAGGGAATCTGCATTGCCAGGGCAGAAACGATGGCAACGAGTGGAGGATTTCCACAGGATAGTACTATATCCACACGTATGCTGTCCAGCCACGTTTAAAAAGTTCGGTATCTTCATTGAGTAATGCTGAGGATATGCCCAGACCTTCAGTACACTGACGATGTCTTATGATGGCGCAATACTCGGCGTCCTTGCGTTCTGAAAAAAATTATTCCAGAAATAATAATTGTTGTTTGTTGTTGTGTGGGGTTTAACGTCCCAAAACCAGCTCTGATTATGAGAGACGCCGTAGTGGAGGGCTCCGGAAATTTCGACAACCTGGGGTTCTTTAACGTGCACTGCCATCGCACAGCACACGGGCCTCAACATTTCGCCTCCATCGAAATGCAGCCGCCGCGGCCGGGATTCGATCCCGCGACCCAGAAATAATAATTACTTGCGGCAGTATAGTGTTCGAAGAATTGTTGCTACATCATACCGACTCTGTTAGACGCAGAAAAAACACTTTCAGGGAACCTGGGAAAATGAAATTGAATAATTTAGATTACTTACGAAGTTCAAGACACTATCTGTAGAGCCCAACGTTGCAAGCTTTGACAGCAACACTTTTGTCCTCCCGCCTATTTATAACTAAAGATTGCATGCGCTTAGTATGTCTCGTTGGCATCATTTCATTGAAACACTCAACTTTGGTATGCAAAAGGCTTTCAAACATCTGTGCTAATGAGCACCGCGCCACGAATGCTATAATAAATGTTTGCATAATTAGTGAAGAATTCCGAGTGAAACCTTAAAATTATACATAACCAAATTCAACACTGGGTCTACCAGCTCGTTGGTGCGAACGATACCTGTGTTATTGGAAATAAACTTGAAGCTATACTTGACATGAACTAGGCAACAGCATCGTATCTAACCAAAGTGCTCGTGTACATCGAAGTCCCTGTATAACCGGTTATAGAGAGACTTATTTTGAAGTAGAAAGGATAATGCGACGCACACGCTTTCCTCTTTCTGTTTTGCAAGGCTGCAATGTTTCGGCACAGACAGTGCGTATAAATTCAGCAAAGCGAAAGAGAGCTTTGCAAACTGCACTAGCTTCGGCGAATGTTTGGGCCCCATCGAGGCTAGCCGTGTTATGCCGACCCGAGCAACCCGTTAAGCTTTTCTAGGAAAGCAGCATTGGGAATGCTCTACGCCACGAGTTTTTATTAAACACGCACGTTTCTTTGGGAAGATTAAAATGCAGGTAAGAAATGCAGAGTTACCATAACATCTAAAGAGCATGCAAGTGAATTTACAGGGAGCAAGTAAGGCTTTGTTTACACGCACCTTTTAGGCGAGGTCCCATTCAGCTCGTAGCATTCCGATGGCACAGCAGTTCATTCCAACAACGAACCGCGGTTAGGACAACGCGGTGAAATGATGACGCCATAACTAATAGCAGCCATAACACCAAAAGCACGAAAACAAGAATACATCCACAGCGCACTTGAACATCGTCGCGGGCCAGCGAGGCCTAGTTTGTCACTGCAGCACATGTGACGAGAGAACCGGCGCGCCGCGCATTGATACAACGTGGGCGGGAGCAAACATTTCTGCCCGGATATATTTATTTATTTTTTGTTCTTATGACAATTAAACGACGCCACTTCTTTTATGCCGCAGTGTTCACGATTGTTTACACTAAAATAAACTGCTCAGAGCATATTTCTTCAGCGGACTATATGTTTATGCGCATGCTAGCCGTTCTTTGGCGGCTGCATGCGTTCGCGCAGTCTCCGTGGGTGCAACCGGTTGCTCCTTGCGGTGCAACTGTTGCTCTCTCTCAGTTTGCACGCGGCACCACTCGCCTGCAGTTGATCTCTTTGAGGACTAAGTGGACGTCGTGGAGACGAACGGCAGCAGTTACTCCCAAGTTGCTCGGTTTTGGCTTAGAGTGTGGCAAAAAGCCTCGATATTGACGCAGAGCGATACGCGAAGGGCGCTATGAAAAACCAATTGGAAAGGAGGGCGCTCTTCTACTAACTGTTGGCACACCCACCACGCTGGCGCTCCTACAAAGCAGCAAGTTACGCCATTCCACCGATAACACGGTATCGTCCAATATTCGATAAGGCGCGGTAACTATCGCCAATAACATGCAGCGATTCGTTTCTTTTTCTTTCATTCTTTTATTTTTCTTCACACAAGCGCATGGTAAAATACCAAGTCTTGCACTGTGTGCACACAAACGCACGGCAGGAGTACCAACAGTTGTTAGAACAGCTTTCCCCTCCCCACTATGTTTCTGACGTCTGCCGCCACGTATCACGGATAGCTGGGTTTCGGGCTGCTTGCTATGCGTTCCTGTGTTGCCTTTCATATTGCTCACGATAGTACATATTTCACCCCCAGCTCTCCCCCTACTCTTCCCTGCTGCCTCGTGGACCTCTGACCGGAGGGCGGCACGGGTTCCTGGCCCCTTTGAAGCTCGACCGCCCAGGCGGTATCGAGCCCACGTAGTACGTCTTTCGTGTCAGTACCAAAATATCACAGCCATTTTTTTCTGTCGACGCAGATGCACATTGATTGATTTGATGGATTTCTGTGGTTTAACATTCCAAAACCTAACTATGATTATACAAGACACGGTAGTGAAAGACTCCTGAAATTTCGATCACCTGGGGTTCTTTAACGTGCACCGGCATGGCACTGTCGACTGCACTTTAACTGCACACAATTTTAAGACTCTCAGATGATCTTTCGACATTCTTTTGCACCCGACCAGTGCTGTAGAAGATATGAATCTATTGATACTCAGAGACCTTTGCAACAAGAACATGGAAACCAACATCTAAGGGCCAAATGAAAGCGCACATACCATGAAAGAGAAAAGCGCGAGCAAGTGCGGGAACGACAGCTGAAGCAAACAACCCAGGCACAGTATATTAAGGCTCGTTTATAACCTAATATATTTTTATTGAGCTGTGTTCAAGAAAAACCCGTGTCGACGTCATTCTTCCCCGTGGTTGGAACAAGCGTGAGTGACACAAGATATTCGTTTAACAGAATTGAAACGATGGAGACAAAATGCAAGACCACCCATAAGTACTATCATTTAGGTGCCCGTTGAAGATATAAGCTGGACAAAACTAATACGAAGTCCTCCACTACGGCGTGGCGCGCAATATTATTGTGACGGAGACGGCATGGTTCTGGCGCGGTAAACACAGGCAATTATTATTACAGCTTTGAAACGCACAAACGGCGTAAAGTGCTGCGCTGAAGGAGGTCCCGTTTAATTATCCCAACATTCGTGTCTTAAAGGTTTACCCACTGTCCGATGTTCCCGCAGGACAACATGTAGCGACCTTCTGGGAATCTCTAGAACGCTAGCGCGAATGCTGGCTCGATTATGCAGGTCAAAAGTATCGTACAATCACAGCCGCTTGACGTTAAAGTCACAAGTGTCGCAGCTTGGGCTAGTTGGTTTGCGTTCATGATGGCGAGTTTCACAGCGCATGAACATAGGAAAACTTGCGACAGAGAAGAAAGAGCGCTGACTTCCAACTGATCTTTATTTTGCAGAGCAAGAAGATATATACACACAAAGAAGAAAAAAAAACATCAAAATAACAAGCCCAATCAACATACTGTCAGTCAAATAACATGTGAACGTGTACGCGATTGCCTCTCAGCCCGGACAGGTAATCACGCTCAAACCGTGATAGTGCAACGGATGGGGTACTTACACAATTGTCGCCTAACTTGTGTATCATTTCCGCTTCCATTATCTCGCGGGTAAGCTGAGACCGATGCCTTGCCACTATCGCACACTGATCAAAGAGCGGCCTGCAACCGCAGTCCCGGCAATGAATCGGTCTCAGCTCTCGTAAAGCCTCGCTTCCTCCGTAAATGTGAGTGTAATACAAACTATCACTGCTAATCCACTCCATAGAGCGCCGTTGTCTGGAGAATAAAGCGCTGTGCTGTTAAGCGTGAATGGCACGGTTATTTCACACCCTACTGCCGGATCTTTTATTAAACAAGCGACACGGTATTCATAGAATCTGCATTGACCGCAGCATTAAAATCTGTGAGGAACCACAATTCAAAATGCTAAGAAGCGCGTATGCTGTGGTTCGTAGGACCGCGCATAGAACGTAGACCACAGAGTACGTGAAGTCGTTAGCGTTAGCTTTTAAAGCTGAAATCTTTCATGTTGTTTTTGCAGAGCACACTGGCATGCCTGATAAGCACCGACGTCTCTGTCAAGAGTAAAAAGGCAGCGCGTGGAGCAACGGTCATTCAACGTTGTGCCGCGAATACACAAGTACATCGCTCTGGAAAACGACCATGACAGCTCATCACTTTGGACAAGTCTGTCGAGATAACTTGATTCGCGTTACATTGTTTTGCACGGCGGTACGCCTGTGGTTAAGGCAGAAGAAAGCCACTAGAAACTTTCATTTTTTATGTTAAATGAAACTTAAATTGCAAAGATTGTGAGGTTTTCGGGATTTGCAAGTACACAAGGGGTTTTTTGCATCATCTCAGCCCAGAGGAGGCGGGGAAGCGCAGGCGGCGTTGTCAAGAGGGAGAAGTTTAGGGGTAGAGCGGGAGGAAAAGTGAAACCTGCCTTTGCGAAGTTGTGGAATGCATAAGTGGCAGTCTGGCGAATCGAGGGTCGGGAGATGGGTTGGGTGCTATGGACATACAAACACGCTACACTTAGGCATCAGCGGCACCTCGACACAGCTCCAGCGATCCCCGACAGTTGTAGACAAGCGAAAGTTTTCGAACTACCCACGTTGCTCCGGAGACACTGATTTGCGCGCGCCTGCCATAAACAAGGAGCGTCCGCAAACGGTAAAACCTTAGAAGCGAAATCTAACGGGTTGGCTGGGGGTCGTTTTGCGAACACGAAGCCTGCTTTAGCGAAAGGAGTACCATTTTCATTTCTACGTCCATGTTTGCGTTCCCTGAGCAGTGTGTGTCGCGACACAATACGCCTGACCACACAATACAAGTTCTGTAGCGGCCGCATTCGTACTTTGGCCCAGGAACACGCCGTCACGATGCTCGAACGGCCCTCAATACCGCGGCCTGCGAGGCGCAAAAACTACCGAAGCTCTGACCATGGGCGCGCATCAGAACGAAATCTTCTTCGCTCTAGCGTTCCTACATGGCGGCACGACCGCAGCGAACCTAAGCGAACTGTGGGTGCAGTCGAATGGAGGCAATGATAATTTCAGAATAATTTTGTTTGTTAAACACAATTGTTTGCTTGTTAATCGCGTTTATTTTAACCGGAAGACAGTCAGATGGAACTTGTCAAGCGCTGTAATGAAGGTATAAGGCCCGTGTATTCCCTGCATGAGCAATGCTGCGGTATAGTATCGCTAAAGCTTCTAGCTCATTTACTCAATTCCCTGGTGAAAGTGGGTTCGATTCCGAGCGGGTGAAACGTTTTCGTTGTAAACGCGTGTTCATTTTTCAGGCTTTTACTTCCCTTACGGAAGTACGTCACATATTTATGGTGAGCACCGACAAACACACTTTCTTGTTAAAAAATAAATATTACAGCGCTCTCATGGACATTTATAAGCATTCCTGAGCAAACTTTACTGCAGAATTGGAATACACGCCTAGAAACAAACGGCTCCTCTCACTAGCGCTGCAAAGGCGAGCGTTCCTGGGAAGAGGAGGGCTTGCGCTGAGTACAAGTACTGGGAGTGTGGAAGGAAACCCCCCTTCGTTCCTTCCGTTTAGCATAAGCCCCTGAGAACGCTTATTATTGGCCCACTTCTTCCATCAGCAGCAACGACATCGATCTTTCCACGCGACAGGGTCGTTCAAAACTCTTGATATGTATTAATACTGTACAACGCACAACCGGCTACTCGCCGTTCTACCTCGTCTATGGCCGCTCGCCCTCTTATTTTCTTGACGTTTCTTTTTTCGCGGCACCTATCAAAGAACCTTCATCGACCTGTGAAGAATATGTGTCCCGCCTCCTCCGTTGTCGCCAGATCGCCCGCATGAACACCGAAGCTCGTCAACGTGACCGTAAGGATTACTATGACGCACATCGGCGCATCGTGTTCTTCAGCCCTGGCGATGAAGTGCTGATCTGGACACCAATTCGCACCTCTGGCTTATGTGACAAATTTCAGTTTCGGTTCATCGGCCCATACACCGTCTTGGCGCAGACCTCCCCTGTCAACTACCGCGTCGCACCTGTTGTCGCTCCGCCTGATCGCCGCTACCGCGCTACCGAAGTGGTCCACGTTTCCCGTATGAAGCCGTTTACCCAGCGCTCTCCATCCCCTTAAGTTGCGGCCAGGATGGCCGCTCTCGCGCGCGGGAAATTAGTGTGGGCAATCATCGGGAACTTCTACTTCATCTGTACATAGTCATCATCACCTCGGTCTCTTCATCTTTGTCTGTGGTGGGTTACCATCTTGGGTCCGATCTGCGCCTTGGGTTCAGCCATTTTTCCGGAGCCTCAAGGCTTAATAAAACGGCATTATTACCCGTGCTTCACAATACTCGCAACTATAAAAATAATCAGCCTATGTAGCGAGAATTTTAAATGAGCGATGCGATGAGACGCCCGTAAGGAGTCAGCCAATGAAATGGCAAAGGTGGGTTTAATGTAAAGGGGGCAGTACAGAAATGCCGTGAAGATCAGCTACCCGACCCTCCGTTCAAAGAGGTAATACATTAGGTCAATAGTTTCTTCCGGCAATGAAATTCTCGACTGCAAGAACGAAAAAAAATCAACGGCCATCCACTCTACGAGCAGGGACGGGCAGCGAAGCTGGAAGTATTGATGTGATTCAAGTGTGCTTACATCTTGCAATCGTGATTATGTAGCCGAATGGTTAAGAAACTTGCCTTTGTAATTTGAGGCCATCGTTAAAACCCAGCACACTGAAGATATTCCACTTGTTCTCCTCCTTCTTTCCCTCTATCGGCTGTAGAAAATGAAGGGGATTCATATGATTCACACACGTTCACCACTCGCAAGACCGGGTGTATAGTGTAGTGGTTAAGACACCTGAGTTCGGAAGGGAGAAAAAGAAGGGTGGACGAGGGGGGGGGGGGTGGAGGGTGTAAAATCCTAGCAACCGCATCAACTTTTGCTTCAACCTTACTTCTTTTCTCATTGCTTCCTTTCTATACATTTTAAATACGATAGTCTTTCGTGGGCTATACAAACGCGCAAATCTTTGCATGTCTCTCGGTCCTACTAGATTCAAGCGCCCGGCCACAACCAATTCAACCGGGCAGCCGAAACCAACCGAGCTACTGGCTTTCTTGGCACGGCGTGAAGCACGTCAACATTACACAGCACGAAGGAAATATCAGGCGTACTGTAGGGAAATATATGTACATAACTGTGATCCGAGAGCGCTCGTTTAATTGACTACATTTCCGACTGGCTTTTACGCTTTACAAAGGTGTCGGAGAGAAGGTACCAACAGATGGTGCGAGAGCAGGTCGAACGCCGGAAACTTCAACTGAATGCAGCAAAACCTGCGTTGCATCCATCATGGGAGGAGTGAGAGGGAATGGGAAGAGCGTGAGGGTGGGAGGGGGAGGAGAGTGTGTCACTTACCAGGGGCTGCAAGCGACTATCGTGTTTCGTCGTCATTTGCACCGAAGCAGGCAGATATACGGCCCTTTTTGCTTTCACTCTTTGGTTCTGCATTTCTTTCGCTGTTTATTTTTTCTTCGGTTTATAATCGCAGATATTGCTGTGGTATGCGAGGTGAACACGCCTCCAGATTTGAAGCCAACGAGCTTACAGCTGACCGGCCAAAGCGAGATCACGTGACCTGCAAAGTGGTTTTCAGCGCATGCCGACCACTATGACGTCACTTGTGGGGCAGACAACTTCGTTGTCAAGAGGGGCCGTAGCTACGTTAGTTGCCCCGCCACGGTGGTCTAGTGGCTATGGTACTCGGCTGCTGATCCGAGGGTCGCGGGGTCGAATCGCGGCCGCGGCGGCTGCATTTGGACGGAGGCTGCAAGCCTCTTTAGAGCTGCATAAATGCGGAGCGTGCTTACCGTTGCAGCGATAGCAACTGGGACCTTCCGCCGCGGTGTCTTCCTTCGTGCGAGTTGCTTGAATGATCCCCTGGCCGACGTATGTCTCGCTGCTGTTTTTCCGTAACTTCAGCTGTCACGGCCATGTAATACGCGACCTGGAACGTAAGGTTGTGCTCTGCAAGGAGCATCTGCTGGACTTCCTTGCTCTTGATACCGCACACGAACTGATCCCGCATCATGACGTCCAGCGGTAACAGCTTGTCACCAAAACCATAGTCTTCTGTTAGCTTCCGCAGGGCAGTGACGCAGTCTGCCGCATATTCATCAGCAGCCTGGTTTCATCTGTAGAACAAAAACCTTGCGTGCATCTCGGAAGGCCTCAGATGCAGGTGCTTGCGAACGGCCGTCTTGATTTAGTCGTAGCTTGCCGTGGTCAGTCTTACTGGCTTCACCAGGGTAACGATGAGCGCGTACACTGCTTCGCCGCAACGGCTCAGCAGAACCACTCTTTTCTGCTCGCCTGTTGTCATCTTGTTCGCGACGCAGAACATTTCCAACCGCTCTATGTACTCATCCCAAGACGCTGATCTTGCCGACAGCCATCCCGCCTTCTTTGACTGCGGCCTCAGCGGGTCGGTCCGCCTCGTCGATGTTGTTAATCAGTCGGACGCCCAGTTGGGAAATGAACAAAGGTTTATTGATGCTCAGTAATTTTACAGCATGGTT
>JABSTT010005306.1:0-18276 GCA_013339685.2 Hyalomma asiaticum
GTCCCGTTTATAACGGGGCGGTAGCCCGCGGGCCACCAAGCTCTACCTTTATTTTTCCTCTATAAACGTTTCTTTACCCGAATCACACATATTTTCACAACTAATTTTTCTCCTCACCTACCTACGTCATCTATTATCGCTCCGCTGTGAAGTAACAATCTTATCCGGACTACCTTGCGTTTCTGTTTGCTCCATACCTTTGCGCCACCAATACTGTAAGCGCCTTTTACTTATCTCTATCGCCGACATGTTCAGCTTTCCCGTGCTATCCCTGAAACCCATGGCCTCCTGCATGGTAGAGTCCACAGCTACACCTGGGTGGACATCTGTACATTCAATCAAAGTATGATCTGTCGTTTCCCCAGCTTTTCCACAGCACGTACATGTGTCCCCTTCTTTATTGAATTTCGCTCTGTAACTTCGGGTTCTCAGGCACCCTGACCTTGCTTCAAACAGTAAAGCGCTTCCCTTTGAATTATCGTAATTTTTTTTCTCTCTTGATTTCGCCTTTCCCTTTTCTGTAGTTGCTCAATGCCTGTTTATTCTCCATTGCTGCTATCCAATCCGACTTCTCCGCGGCTCTGACCATGTTCTTAATAGTCGTTTTCGTTCCATCCGTTTCGTTACTGGCTGTATATACTGGCAGTAAGTAAGTACTGGTAAGCCTCCTAGTTCTCTTCCTCCATTGTGATTCAACGTTCTTCGAATACAAATACCTGAATACTTTCGCTGCCCATCTACTTTCTTTCATATTCCTTATTATCTTTTCGTACCTAATTTTACTCTGAGCTTCCCTTCCCTCAATGTCAGACCAACCCATATCCCCTTAGCAGCCTCATTTATGGTCTTCCCATGGCCGCCCAATGCGAGACGCCCAGCCCTAATTGTACCTCTGACCTCATGCACACCACTCAGTTTCCGAATGTAAGTCCTGGCACCATTACACCTTTCCACCAACCGCGAATTACCTCGTACCTCTTGTAACCCCACAGCGCTCCATGCTTCGTTATTGCGGAAGTCCTCTTTCTTTTAGCTATCATAGCTTTTTCTTGTACTTCTATGTATCTATTGCCATCATTTATTCATATCCCGAGGTATTTGTACTCTCGTACTCTGGGTATCTCCTCTGCCTGTATTGATATGGTCTGGTTGTTGCTGTCATTGAATATCATCCAACCGAATTTTGCCACACTAAATTTTAGCCCTCAATCTTCACTTTCTATAAATGGCACAGCTTTGACCAATGTACACAAACATAAGTATCTAGGCTTAACGATAACGTCAGACTTAAGGTGGGACGAGCATATTAGTCACATTACTTCATCTGCCATGCAAAAATTATTTTTTCTTCGCAGATCACTTCAACTGGCACCCTTGTCAACAAAACTTCTAGCTTACAAAACATTTGTCAGGCCGATCCTCGAATACGGAAACACCGTATGATTTCCTCATACTCGGACAAACATAAAGAAAATAGAAGCAGTACAAAGGAAAGCCATACGATTCATCTACAACAAATTTAAACGCGACGACTCGCCCACTAACCTTCTAGATATTTCTGGACTTCCTACGCTAGAAGCACGAGCCAAACAAGCACGTTTAAAATTTCTTTATCAACTCCTGCATAATTATTATAAAATAGATATTTCAAATTATATTTCCTACTCGCAAACTCGAGCTACCAGGCACAAACATTCAAACACATTAGTAGAGTACAAATGCAACAGCGGTGTGTTTAAACATTCCTTTTTTCCGGTTGCCATTCGCGAATGGAATATGTTAGCGCCGCTCGTTACTAACACTGAGTCACTGGCTCAGTTTGAGTCAGAGATTGAAAAAATATCTTAGTATGTTAAATTGGCAGTAGCATCATTCATGTAACAGACATATATATGTACTTGTACATTTTGCATGTAGTCGTGTGTTCAGTTTCTAATGTTCCTCTGCCATTTATATCTACTCGTATTTTTTTATATGTTATGTATTGTAAGTTGCAGATGTATAATGAGCAAAGTTGATGTTACACTTTTTTGTATGTATTGCTGATTGGTTCATATGATGAGTATTCATAGTACCTGTACATAGTGCCCACCTGCTATGGTCTCAGTAGAGACTGGCAGTATTGTAAATAAATAAATAAAAATATATCAACCAGACCCTTCAGACTATCACCGAAGTCGAACGCGCTCATCGTAAAGCGCCGAAAACACTTCCCACCGCAGACGCTGACGCACTGTACGTTACAGTGCGAGGTCCATATTGTGAATGATCGTATCAGCTGTATTAAACAACGAACAATTCTGGCCATGCATATGCAGCGGAACTAATGAAACGGGTAATGTTATTACATGCTGTTTGTAATAGCAGCTTTACTTTTAAGTTCGTAGACTCGCTGGTGGTAGTTAGGTAAATGGCGTGCAGGTGGCTGTCGTGATGAAGGAGCAACTTGCACTTGAACAATCACTTGCAGGCAGCACAACTTCGCAGTTTTATCCAGACGATGAAACGACGGCAGCAGCACTGACAAATATTTTTCAACGCACTGTAGCGTTCGCTTCATTCTCAGCTTTGAATTCGGCCCCGCTGGGGAATATTCGCGGGCGCTCGCTTACCGTGGCGCCATCTGCCGGAACCTCTCCGTGACGTACAAAACGACATACCGGCCGCGCGTTGACGTCTACAATGTCGCAGCTCGTTCAGACACGGTTTTTTCGTGTTGCAAGAGATCCCTGTGTGTATCTTAGCTGCAAAAGAACCTGTTCGACAAAGTATTTTGCGAGTGAACAAGAGGCATCACCGCATTATCCACGCCTGTCGGAAACGTGTGCCTGCGGTGCTATGCACGACGAAAGTGGCGAGGCCGCTGGCGTAAAAGGTGCTCGGGAAATTTAGTTAGCTACCACTGGGAATACTCAGACATCCCACGTACAGTTACTTATTCAAGCGCGAATAGGCGCTGCATCTCGTGCACTTGCGCGGACGGTGCACGGGCGATAGGTGACATCTCGATTCATGTTGACAGCTGTGCGTGGTTCACGGCATACCTCCCCGTCCCTTCGCCCCATTTTTGGGTGCGTGATTAAGCGGGCAATATATGTGAGGTCTTGATATTGTTATTTCAACGTGCATGTCTATTCATAAGGGAATGGACATGCAGAATGAACTTGGCACTTTTGCCAGTATTATCGCAGGGCAATGATTCATCACGAGCTTATTTATCACCAGTAAATTCATGCATACGGTTCCGCCATATGCGCGCATGTATCTCTGCGCACAGTATCTTGACTGATGACAGGATCAAAGCAGCCTGTTATATTTTTGCGATGGCACTGCTCCGTAAACAAGATACGTTTCCTCTACAGCAGCAAAAACGCGTCGTAAATTCGCTTGCCTACAGTCCGAGAAAGTTCATGCCGTACTCACTGAACATTTTAGCTCCAACGCCGTGCAGAGAATTGACTTCGTCGAATGCTTCCCACACACCCGATATATGTATGAGCACTTGCCTGTTTCCCCATTCTCAGCCTTTTCAGCCAAGACGCTTCGTCTTGGGTTATATACGCGTGAAAATTACACCTTGCTCGGTCGAATATGTCAAGTGGTGTGGCGCCGAGCAGTTTTCCATGCGCAAAAGCAAGAAGAAAATAACCGGCTTGGTGAAGAACGCCAGCGCGCTTCGCCGGCGGCGGCGAAGGCGTCACGTGGTGTCGTTTACTACGTCACAACGACAGCAGCGCCGGTCTTTCTAGTGGTGGCACTCGAGGCCAATAGAGGCTGGCACGGCCGGTCTGGACGCGCGCGCTCGCTCCCTCTTTTACGGCCTGAGCAGCTGCCACGACTACAATGCGTTCCGCGCGAGGGCGTCGCGAGCCAACCCCCCCAAAGCGCGTTGCTCTGCATGCGCTTCGTATGGTAAACCAGCTGTTCCCGGCCACTTTACCGTGCTAGTTATTTTTTCCGCATGTAGAAAGTGGTGGAAGCAGTACAGGTGCGTGTGGGGACAGTCTGGCTTTCTAAGTACTCATGCACTCGGCAAAAGAAGAGGCACACTCAGTGATACTAACAAGAAGAATGGGTTGGTTGGTTGGTCAAACTTGACCATCTTATATTTGATGGAGGCGAAAATGCTTGGGGCTTGTGCGCTTGGATTTAGGTGCACCCTAAAGATTACCAGGTGGTCGAAATTCCCGGAGCCTTCCACCACGGCGTCCTTCATAAACATAACGCAGTTTTCGGATGATAGACGGCGTGCTGATGCAGATGTCCCGAAGTGCGTCCTTCTGCTTAGTTTCTACAATGAGACGGATTTGCTCAGCCTTGTGGCGAACCGCTCAATTGTGTGATTGTCAAAATGTTTTCCGGAACCATCATATGAGATTACCGGCGTCATTGTAGTGGCTGAGCAGGACGGCGCTGCTCGTAGCAATGTGTGTGCATTGCTTTTATGTTAGAACTAACAAAACGTAGCTGGTGCACTTATGAGACGCGCGCGCGTTCGCCCATAGCGCGCGCATGGTGAAAGCCGAGGCGGCAGTGACGCGCGCGTGTTTTCGCTGCTTTTCGGACGTGCTTTGAAGAAAAACACACGCACGCTCGCGTCTCCATCTGGAACAGTTTGCTCATCTCTTTACTTGCACGCTGAAGACCGCGTCTGGACACGTGACAGACAGACAGACAGAAGAACTTTATTTTATCCTGGTGGGAAGGTCTACTAGTCGCCTTCCTTAGGCGTCACCCACGTAGGGACCGGGAGTCCAAGACCCCCTGCCACCTCGCAGGCCCCCTGGATCGCCCGCAGCTGGCTCCGACGGTCGGAGCTTGTAACACAGTGGTAGAAGGCGGTCTCGTCAATTCGATGGACCCTTGAGTTTATTTGTAAGCGGGGGCAGCTCCACATGATATGATTAAAGGTGGCTAATTCGCCACAGAGAGAGCACTGAGGAGAAATTCCCATGTAGCTGGCCATACTGGCTGGCGACGGAAAAGTGTCTGTTTGGATTAGGCGTAGGGCTATCTCCTGGCCTCCGGAAAGTTCTTTGTGCGGAGTGGGGAGGGTTCTCCTGCCTAGCTTGTAGTGGTTCGTGATCTCATTAAAGGTCGTCAGCGGGTCCCCGTTGGCGGCATCTCCATCCCCTGTCCCACACCAGTCGGGGTGCGGGGGGCCCGGCCGCGAAGGACCCGACGCGCCGGGGCGGCATGCGAGTTCTCGCGCCCGAGCGTGAGCCATTTCGCTGGGGTTGGGGATGCCGTCGATGGTCCCACCTAGGTCGGCGGGAAACCACACCAACTCGTGAGAGTACACTTTGCAGTGAGTAAGAATCCTGGCAGCTTTTTCCGCAATTTGGTTCGAGTCAAAAGCCCTTACGGCAGTCATGGAGTCGGTGAATATGGTAAAGTGATCTTCCATTGTTAATGCGAGCGCAATGGCTACTTGTTCGGCGATGCCAGCGGACTTGGTTTTAACTGTGGCAGCACTGAGTAGCCGACCTTCCGTGTTAACTGCTGTTACCGCATATTTGTCCGTATCCATTCTCGCGGCGTCTACAAAGACTGCGTCGCCGCTCCGTCTGTCTAGCTTTCCTAAGAAGGCCTTCGCCATGGCTTTGCGTCTCTCCGCATTATGAATCGGATGCATGTTTCTAGGCAGCTGGTGAACTACAATAATTTCTCTAATTGCTTGTGGCAGTGGAGTTGCCCTTTCAAGGGTAAGAGGCGAGTTGATGCCTGCCTTTTCGAGAATCGTTTTGCCTGCAGTGGTGCTAGAGAGTCTGGCGATCTGTGCCATACGCTGAGCCTCTATCAATTCGTCTAGAGTGTTATGAACACCCAGACACAATAATTTCGCTGTGCTAGTTCTCAATGGTAGACCTAGCACCGACTTGATAGTTTTCCTGATGAGTACCTCGAGTTTGTTCTTCTCTGCCGCGCTCCAGTTGTGCATAGAGGCCACATAGTTGATGTGGCTGAGAAGGAATGCATGAAAAAGACGAAGAAGATTGTCTTCTTTGATACCGCCCTTCTTCCCGGAGACCCTTTGTATGAGGCGGATGGTGGCCGCAGTGTGTTGCTGCAGCTTAAGTATCGTGGCTGTATTTCTTCCGTTCGCAGATATTAACATGCCCAGAATACGTATTGTTCTAACCCGAGGTATTTCCTCGCCGTCTCTCGTTCAGAGGTGTATATCCACCTCCTCCACCGGGGTCCAGCCTTTAGGTCGGCGCCCTATGCGGATAGGGTGGTATACCATAAGCTCTGATTTGCTGCTGGATAACTTAAGGTTCATTAGTCCTGTGTGGTACTGTACTATTTCGACCGCCTCTTGTAGTATCTGTTCCGTTTCTCCTGTCGAGCCCCCAAGCGACCATAATGTAATGTCGTCGGCATAGATGGCCGAGCCTAGCTTTTTCACGGAGTCAAGCTCCCTGGCAAGGGTGGACATGCCGATGTTGAATAACAATGGAGAGATGACTTCGCCTTGCGGCGTCCCTTTACCACCGAGCGTGTATTCCTTAGATTGAATGTTCCCTATCTTAATGGTAGCCGTTCTTTCTTTAAGGAAGGCCTTAACGAAGTTATGAAAGCGGTATCCTAGTCCCATACGACAAATGGATGTTAGTATATGGCAGTGGTCAATATTGTCGAAAGCCTTAGTCAGGTCCAGGGCCAATATGGCTCTGGGGTCCCTGGCCGAGACGTCTAACACCTGAGCCTTAACAAGTAGCATGGCATCCTGCGTCGAAAGGTGCGGGCGAAAACCTAGCATATTCGACGGGAAGATGCCATGCCCTTCGATGAATTTCGAGACCCGGTCGTTGATTACGTGTTCGAATATTTTTCCGACGCATGATGTCAGAGAAATCGGCCGGAAGTTTTCCATTGCGCATTTCTTACCGGGTTTGGGTATGAGTATTACCGAGGCGTGTTTCCATTCTTTAGGGTAAGTGCCCGCGCGCCAGTGTTGGTTGAACATGTCAGTGAGAAAGTCTACCGAATTGTCATCCAGGTTTCTGAGCATGCGATTGTTAATCCGGTCCGCCCCAGGGGTCGACGTGTTGTTCAGTTTGTGGAGTGCGTACCTCACCTCCCATGATGTGATATCGCTGTCTATTTCCTGTACCTCCTCACCCTCGTAAACGGAATCCTCGGCCTCGACTCTCCCAGCGTGTATCGGGAGGTAGCGTTCCGCGAGTTCGTCGATAAGTTGATCTTTGTGCCTTCCCTCGAATTCCCCGTGAACAAGGCGCTCAATGGCTGACCGTTGTGCGCTGCGGGTATTTCCTGCCTTGAGAAAATGTTTGAGCAAATTCCATTTACCCCCTACCCTCATCTGTCCGTCGACTTTGTCGCACACCTCAATCCATTGTTTCCTCTCCAGCTCCCCCGCGTACTGGGCTATCTGAGTGTTAAGCCGCGCAATACGTTTCCTGAGAGCTCGGTTCAGTTTATTCTTTTCCCATCGCTGTTTGATGGAGCGCTTAGCTTCCATGAGGTGCGCAAGGCGGCTGTCCATTACCTCAATATTGGCGTCGGTTTCTATTTCTTTAGTGGCGGCGGCGACGTCAGAGAGCAGTTTCTCCCTCCAGTCATCGTAGCTGCCCTTGTAAAGAAGGTCCTTTCTGTTGACTCTGAATTGGTTCCAGTCCACTATTCTATGAGTCTTCGTACCTTTGCAACTAGCATGTAGGCATGTCTCCACGATGTAGTGGTCGGAGCCTAGGTCTTCCCCCTTATTCGTCCACGTTTTATTGCCTGTGTGGTTGGTAAAAGTGAGATCGGGTGAGGAGGGCTTGGTCACTGAATTACCTGTGCGAGTGGGGAAATGCGGATCTGTAAGCAGAGTGAGGCTATAATCGTTAAGCGATTTCACGATCGATTCTCCCTTCGGTGTGTTCACCCTATAGCCCCATGTGGTATGCGGTGCGTTAAAATCTCCTGCTACTAGCA
Organism: Hyalomma asiaticum; assembly: GCA_013339685.2. NCBI lineage: Eukaryota > Metazoa > Arthropoda > Arachnida > Ixodida > Ixodidae > Hyalomma > Hyalomma asiaticum. The sequence continues at coordinate 7,945 of JABSTT010005306.1, forward strand.
GGGGAATACCCGCCTTAGCCGCAATATTGGCTGCCTTGGCTATGATCGCGTAGAAGCGTTCTCCCTTCTTCTTCGGCGAGCTATATACATTGAGTATAAGGAGGCCCTTTCTAAGGTGTCTGCCCGGCAAGAGTTCTACGCATATGTATTCCGCGTTCGATCGTTTATCCAGGATTCCATGGTCTGTTGTGGTTATGCCGCGCTTGACACAAGTCGCCACACCTCTGCCATTCTCCCCTTTGCGAAACAAGACTTCGTGTCCGCTAACAGTTACGGCCTCTATTATGGTTTCTTGCAGGAGTATCACCTGCGGTTTCTCTACCTGAGTGCGGAGATATTGAGCCAGTATTGCTTTTTTCCCTCTGAATCCGCAGCAATTCCACTGCCACACGCGCATATCCTTATATTTTTTATTGTCCCCCGCCATTGTTACTGAACAGCTTTGACTGGCCGTCCGGTTTTTCGTTCGCCATGGGTACGTTGGGTTGCGAGCTTGTGCGTTGCAGCGAGCCCTGTTTTTCCTCCAAATTACAGATTCTTCGATGCTGCTCCCGCCTCTGTTTCTTAAGATCGTCTATATCTTTGCCGATTCTGATTATTGACTCTGATATTTTGGCTAGTGTCAGGCTAATCTGTTGCTGGAATGCCTCGAAGCCATCCGGTTCCCTGGTCTCTCCTATCGCCCTTCTTTTGCGACCTGCCATGCTGGTCTGATCTCCCTCCCGTCGTGGCTCGGAGATAGCCGCGCGTAGTTCCGCCATCTCTTTCCTCATCTCACTGACGAGCTCTCTGAGCTGAGCGTTTTCTTCCTTCATCTTTTTTAGCTCCTCACTCTCTCTTTTTTGCTGTTGCGAACTGCCCCCGCTTACCTGCGGTACTGGTGCTGCACTCTGTTGTTTTTGCTGCTGCCTGGCTCTCGTAGTCTCTGGTAGCGGGGGTCTGCTGGCCCACGTTGCTGTAGCAGGCAGGATCGGACCACCGCCCGCCTTGAAAGGCTGAACCCAGCCTTGCTGCGTCATAGCTGCACCGCTGGGCATGAGTTGAGGGAAGTCCATAGGGCTCGACTTGAAGGCGCGCTCCTCGGCGCGCTCTCTTCTTCTTTGTCTGACGATGAAAGGCGTTTGGTATCGCTGACGACACGCTTTGTCGCCGGTGGGGTGGCCCTTTCCGCAAAGCTTGCATCTTGCTTGACATTCATGGCCGTCCGCGGGGTTTGTATTTCCGGAGCCGCGGCACACCTTTAGCGTAGGCGTCGGGCAGACATCGGCACGATGTCCGACTCGGGCGCAGTTGTAGCAAACCTCGATTTGTTTCTTGTAAAAGAAGCATCTATGCAGGGTCTGGCCAACTCGCACGTAGTCTGGCACTTCATGCGCATCGATGAGAACAATCACCGAACCTGTTTCCTTGATGCGCTTGGCTTCTCGTGCCGATGGATTTCCCCTGTGTACTATAAGGGCATTGAGATCCCCATCGCTGATTCCAGGCTCTACGTTGCGTAGCACCCCCTTCACAAATCCGTCCCCTGCAGCAGCATACACGCTGACTTCGTGCTCTTTCCCGTTGACCGAAATTGACGTGATTCTCAGTAGCTTCTTTGCGTTGGACTCCTTTTCCGTGCAGACGACCACGATGTTCTGAACAACGTTCGGGCACACCAGGTCAGTCTCTGCTTCCATACGGGAAATTCCCGCCGCCCTGAAGATGGCCGCAGAAACGCCGTAATGGCTGGCTTTTCTCAAATCTAGACCGTTGCGCGGCCTCACGATGATCTTCTGATGCTCTTCCGGTAACTGCGGCATTCTGGAAGCTGCTAGAACCTTCCTTCTCAGCGCCGGTATGCGCCTCCCCCTTGTGGCGCCAACGCGGCCGCGACCTTGGGGGATCCATGGGTGATGGAGAAACTCGCAAGCGTCCGTCTTTTTTCTGCTCGCCGATTTCTTTTGAACGAGGTTCCAACCACCATCGTTCGCGTTGTCCTCCGGAACATCTTCAGCGTCCATATCGATCGATGGCATCGTTTCTCTGAGCCGCGTCGAGGCGCTCCTTGCCGTGTTAGGCTTAGTTGCTCCGCCGCCACCGGCGACGGGCGTGCTCGTCGTTAAGCCTAAGCAGTAGTACAATCCTCAGAGTCCAAAAGGATCAAAAAGTTGCCAAAAACTCACTCAAATTCGAAAGTCCGCCCCTCCCCGTGGTCGGGGAACTTTGCTGTGTCAGTAGAGATGAAAATCCGGGCGGAAATAGGCACATGCGAGACCGAGAAAGACGAAAAACCGGAGCGACGCGCGGAGACGTCCGCACACCATAAGCAACGCTCGCGTCCTGGACACGTGAGAGCTTGGGAATTTATATGCATGCAGGGACTCAGCGTGGTGTGGTGCGAGTTATTATTATTATTATTATTTTATTATTATGTTCCTTCTGCTGTGATTGCGACTCACGGCTACTTGTGGGGAGTGTGACTTTCCCCTTTTCGAGGTATTTATTTTAATAATAAAGCAAGAATTGCGACAGCTTGAATAAAAATAACCATATTTTATCATTTTCAAGTACATTAATGGTTGGCATATGTGCATTTGACGTAAACGTTTTGGAAACCAATTTCTTTCAAAAAAGAATGTTTCGTGTCATTTGTTCTGACGGTCGGTGACGAATCATGCGGCCGAGCCTTGTGAGCGCGACGCGCATCGGTAAGTGCTCTCACGAGCAGCAGAAGCGGGCGAATCAGTGGCTTGTGCCTCTCCCTCGGAAAAGCGGAAAGCACCAGAGTTGCCATATATATGCTTGCTACTGTATTCTCATCGCATTGGTACCATGCATAGCATATAGAGGAGCTTCAGAAAGTGACACGGCAAGTCTGAGGCCGAGCATTCCCAGCGCGCGCTAGCCTCCGCAACGGCCGGGAGCTGGTTTAGAGCGGGTTGGCTCGGAGCGCCCCCGCCAAGTTGCGGCGATAGGTAGCAACAGCCCCCCGTGCATAATCAAAAGAAGAGGCGTGCAGGACACGGACACAAGGAGAGCAGTGAACAACACGAACGCCGACTAACAGTTAACTAATAAGTTAACTAATAACAGTTAACAGTTCACTAATAACAGTTAACTAATAAGTTAGGAAGGGTTTGTGCTGCAGTGCATAGAAAAAATGAGCAGATGGAAGGTAAGAAGCGAACGGATATCTGTCCGGTTAAGCACCTAGCCAAGAACAATTTCACCGACTGTAACATGGGTGTAGTTTATAAGATTCCCTTTAGCTGCGGACGTTTTTATGTAGGGCAAACTGCGCGTTGTATTAATCAAAGATTAATTGAACACAGAAGGTCGCTCTCAGGTGGGACGCCGTCCAATCTATCCTTGCACTGCCAGGTCTGTAGCTGCATGCCCGAGTTAGACAAAACCGAGATCCTGTACAGGCATAAGAACGAAGATACGCGTTTATTGGTTGAGGCCTGGCATATCAGTATTAGTGGAAGTGCATGCGTGAGTCAGCCGTCGATTAGCTTAAACAGAGAGGAGATAGAAAGCCTTAGGAGTTGTCTATCGCGAAGACCGGCACGTTTAACCGATTCACAGGTGGCGCTAGCATTCCGAGCATGCGCAGATAAGCCGTGTGTCTTCTTTCTTTTTCGCCTCTGTGCTGTGCATCAGTTGTTAGTCGGCGTTCGTGTTGTTCACTGCTCTCCTTGTGTCCGTGTCCTGCACGCCTCTTCTTTTGATTATGGACTGTTACCAACTCGCTCAACTTTCTGTCCTTTTGAGCCCCCCGTGCGCAGGCCGTAAAAGAGAGAGCGAGCGCGCGCGTCCAGACCGGCCGTGAGGCTGGAAATGTTTTCCTAGTGTCGGAAATGGGCGCCCTTTCCCGAAGCGCCGTTGAAATCAGTTTGGGTGCTCGGCGAGCGGGTAGATGGGGGCGCTGCTGCTCTCAGGCGGGTGTGTCGCCGAAGCAGCCAAAGGAATGCAGACCAGGGGGGTGAAAGCTCGATATGCTACGAATCCCCATAGATGGCGAAAAAATCAACCGCGGCGCGTTCCAGCTTCAACCTCGGGGAGTGGATCTACTGACCCCTCTCTTAGCTCGAGCTATGGAGGCCGCCATTCGCCCTATTGCACTCTTATGTAGGGGCGCCCGCATCGGTGCCTAATTTCGATGAAGAATACATTGAACAAGGCGAAGACTTTTTCTTTGCCTGATATTAAACTTGCATATAACAAACTGCTGCTTTTAGTGAGCGTACCTTTGAGATACTACGCCATCCTCCTTTCACTAAATATTTTTTGCTTCGGCTGATTCGGCAGTTTACCGACATCGATACTAAGTCATGGTCGTTTTTTTAAATTCAAACTACGCGGTGGCAGAAGTCACGTTAACCGTTTGCGACGCGTTCGGGCAGCGACGCAAGCTCGCGGTGTTTCGTTTCGCTGTAAATATTTCGTGAAACTAACGATTACTTTCGTAGTCGGTGATATCGGCTTGCTGTTCTTGTTCGTTCAAAGCACGTTGAAATGCTTCCACAGAGCGCTTTCACCTGCACCTCGTCCTTCAAAGCAACGAAGTTCATTTCAAGCCCCAGCGTGCATGTACCGGTAAGTATACAAACCCATTGCTTTTGTTTATTACGGTTGGTTTTGTTTTTGCAACAGTCAAGCGACGCACAGGAACTCGAAAATTTTCAACGTCTCATATCCCTCCTCCGACGGAATCCGCGTTCTCTTGAGCGACGTGGCTTCACGTAGGAGCGAGCTGCTGAGTCAATAGAAATGCATTTCTGAAATTTATATGCAGTCTGGACGTGTTCAAATACACTTCTATCGCCCCCGCACGCACGTCCGTAACCCACCACGTATTAGTACAAAGTGTGTTATAAAGTTTGCTACATTCACATTAACAAATTTAAAAAGAAGTGCCTGAGAGAGAGAGAGAGAAAACTAAAGCTAGTTCCACGTTGTGAAATTTGAGTAAACGGCAAAGCTGGGGATCTCCTTCTTGCCTTATTGTTTATCTTGTGAGAGCAGTTTCACTTATAGGCTTACTTTCATTTAGTGTCACACAGAAACCGGCATTTTAATCATGGATATATTCTTTTTCTGTCACAGCCTCCTGGCGTACACCTGCAGTCAACATTCCTTGTGGACGCACCTCGACACCATGGGCAAGGCACATGCTACGTTAGAGCACAAGCCTTACAAGGTATATATTCATACATGCATAACATGCTTCAGTTTACTCGCTCACTTTGTATACTGCTACATTTTGTCTTCATACATTATGTTTCTGAATGCATGATGATTTCATAACTTGCTTTTTTTTTCAGGGCTGCCATGCAACATCAGGTTAACCGCCCTCGAAAACACAACCTGCAAGCACAATGGAACAACTGAACATCTACTACAGCAGGTCACCTCAAACTTCATCTTTGTGATGCTGTAATTTGTACTTGGTAGGCATGCCATGGAAATATGTTGCCAATAGTTGTCCATAGGTGTCAGGTGTCCATTGTGTTATATAATCTACAGCACAATAATGATGAAATTTAACACAAGCTCTATACAATAGTTACATCATGTCGGACTTCTAAGTCTGACAATGCACATTTGATTCAAGGCCATGGTGGTCGCATTTCTGTGGCGGCTAAATGCAACATCACCCATGTATTTAGGTTTACGTACGTCTCAAAAGGCCCCAGGTAGTTGCACCATTAAGGATGATAGTTGGGCTAGTTGATACATACTGATTTGAGGCACAACTAATTAGCACAAAGAAACCACAGGCAACACAAGGGAATGCATGAGTGGTTCTTACGCTACTTAGTTGTGCCCCACATTATCAACATCAATCCAAAAAGTTGGGGCACGTAAAATTCCAGGTATTATTAGTCATATTACACCCAAACAAACATCAGGGCAGTGAACGGACATTGTTCCGGCATTTAGTCATACTTTATGAGATGCATGGTTCACAAAGTTTGTCCGAAACCTTCTTTTTCCTTAATGCATTGAATTGTAACAGTCTGCAAAAAACAAATGCCGTAGCTTCGACAAGCTAGCCAGTTGAATTAGCCTTTGAATATATATACAACACATTTTATTAAGTTGTAAACAGCTAAAAAACAACAGATATTAAGTTTTGCAAGCACTAGTTGCAGCATATGAGTGTGAAGGATATTTATGTTATAGGCCAAATTGTGTGCAAGGGATTTGCTCATTTTCTTTTTATATAGCACAGAAATATCCATAATTTGTGGCTGAGCATGCCTACTTCAGGGGGCTGTGACGCCTGTTGGGACGCGTGTACGCGCGGTAGGAGCAGACACAACCGCGCGGCGTGAATCCCAAACATCAACTGACTTTATTCGGGTTCTCTCTGGTGGTTCCGGAGAGCAGCGGAGGGTGGCGCTGCCTGGCGGCTTGGCTTGGCTGCCGCCACAGCACTCCCCCTTAGTGAGTTGCCGAACGGAGTTAAAGGTCCAGGCGAGTGGGTGCTCTTGATAGCCCTCCGCTGTGCGTCAGCCGGTAGGGCACCTCGTGGGCTTGGGCTGGCATTGAAGCTGGGGGTCCTGGCGATGTTTCCCTTAGCGGAGGCAACACGGCATCGTCACGGTCCATGTGTGCTGGCTTGATGCGGTCCAGCGACACAACCTCCTCACGACCGCTTCTCTTGATGGTGAATTGTTTGTTGCCACGGCGGAGGACTTTAAACGGCCCATCGTAGGGTGGCTGATGAGGTCGCCGAACCGCGTCGTGTCGTACGAACACATATGGGCATGATGTGAGCTGCGGGTCGACGTGCACCACACGCGACCCTGGGGGGCATGGAGGTACCGCGCGCAGTTTGCTCATGACGTTGCGTAGGCGAAGTGCGTAGTCACTGCAAGCTATGGATGCCTCCTCTGAGCCGCGTGCAAAGAACTCTCCCGGCAGCCTGAGTGTCGTGCCGTAGACGAACTCAGCGGCGCTGCAGCCAATGTCCTCTTTCAAGGTGGACCTTATACCCAAAAGAACGAGTGGGAGGGCCTCCACCCAGTTGTGTTCCTCGGTTGCCGTGAGCGCAGCCTTCAGCTGGCGGTGAAAGCGCTCCACCATGCCATTGCTCATGGGGTGGTACGCCGTCGTACGTATGCGTGAGGTGCCCATATATAGGATATTTATATTCATATATAGGGTATGCCCATATATAGGATATATAGGATATTTGGCGCCGTTCACGTGCTGTGTGCGTTCCACCGTCAGAGCTTAGCGAGCGCAATGCATAAGTAAGCGGCTTGTGGTCGGTGAGGACGAAAAACTCTACGCCTTCTAGGAAATGGCGAAAATGTCGTATGGCAGCGTACATGGCCACAGTTCTCTCCCGAAGGTACTGTAGCGGCGCTCGGTAGGCGTTAGCTTCCTCGAAAAGAAGGAAATCGGGCGCCAGATTCCCCCAACGAGCTGCTGTAATACAGCCCCAACGGCTGTATCGGAGGCATCCACCATCACAGTCTGCGGGACACCGGACCTGGGGTATTCAAGCAGTGCGGCATTTGCCAAGGCGTCCTTGACCTCGCAGAAGGCTTCTTTTGCTTCGTGAGACCAGGAGAGGGTGTCTGAGCCATTTCGTGAAGTGGCCAGCAGGTCGTGGAGAGGTTGAAGGATCTGGGCGCATCGGGGAATGAAACGGCGGTAGAAGTTTACCAAACCCTGAAATTCCCGAAGCTGGCGCTTGGCGCTCGGCTGCGGAAATCCTTGCACAGGTTCAACCTTGTTGGGTTGAGGAAGGACTCCTGAGGCAGAGATGACGTGTCCAAGAAACGAGAGCTGTCGCACACCGAGCTCGCATTTGGCCATGTTCACGACCACGCCATGCTCCACTAAGCGCTGGAAGACGATGCGCAGATGATTCACGTGCTCTTCCGGAGTGCTGCTGGCTACTAGCAAGTCGTCAAGATAGGCGTGGCAGAAGTTGAGACCGCGTATAGCACCGTCCATGAAACGCTGGAATGTCTGACGTACCGCGTTTCGGTGTCCGAATGGCATTCGGAGAAATTCGAAAAGTCCGAAAGGCGTTGCGATGGCGGTCTTTGGGACGTCCTCCGGGGCAACGGGAATCTTATCGTATGCCCGCACCAGGTCGATCTTCGAGAAGATAGTGGCACCATGAAGCCTCGTCGTGACATCGTGTATGTGCGGTACCCCGTACCTGTCTGGAGTCGTTACCCGGTTCAGCGCCCTGTAGTCCCCGCATGGTCGCCAGTCTCCCGGTGTTGACTTGGGTACCATATGGAGTGGAGATGCCTGCAGGCGCTCGACGAGGGTCTGATGATCCCTAGCTCCAGCATGTGTTCAAATTCTTGTTGGGCAACCTTCTTCTCCGGAGACAAACGGCGAGGCCGCGCGTGCTCGGGTGGGCCGCTGGTGGTTCCGGAGAGCAGCGGAGGGTGGCGCTGCCTGGCGGCTTGGCTTGGCTGCCGCCACAGCACTCCCCCCTTAGCGAGTTGCCGAACGGAGTTAAAGGTCCAGGCGAGTGGGTGCACTTGATAGCCGTCCGCTGTGCGTCAGGGGTGGTTTCCATGGCGTCGATCGCTTGAGAAAGGCGGTAAGCCTCGTCCGGGTCACCACTGTTGGGACGCGTGTACGCGCGGTAGGAGCAGACACAACCGCGCGGCGTGAATCCCAAACATTAACTGCTTTATTCGGGTTCTCTCTGGTGGTTCCGGAGAGCAGCGGAGGGTGGCGCTGCCTGGCGGCTTGGCTTGGCTTGGCTGCCGCCACACGCCCATTAACATGCCACCCCTTTTCTTTTTTTTCTTTTCGTGTGCTTTGCACTGTCATACTGCACTGCCTATGAAAAGGCTTCACAGTGTTGCCGCAAACAAAGCCTAGGAAATTTAAGATGTTTAAGGGGCACAATCAACAGCAAAACTTTGCTGGATGCAAAAGTCGCAAAATATGTACATTATGGCTTAGCCTCGTAACACAGCCTCTAATTTGTTTGTCTGTACATTGCAACAACCTCTACCCATTGAAACATTTAATTCGAGGCTATGATCAGAGGCTAAGCAGTAATATAGGCGTTTACGAAGTTTTTATCCCGCAAACTTTTGCTGTTGACTGTGCATACGACACATGTGCAGCTACACTGCAACATTATCGATACTTTGATGTTGAGGTTCTACAATTAGCAAGGATACGGTTTATTTTCAAAGCACATGTTTAAAAAGTAAATAATCCAACAACAACAAGCACATATACAATAAGCATGATCTTTATTTTTTCCGGCACTGTCACACATTCACGTTATGTCCCTCCAGTTCAATTTGTGTGCATGTGTGTGTTTGTACGAGAGTGCATAATTTCTGTTGGCATGTCCATGCAATGCCGAGATGCTCATGGCTGAGCGATTCTTTGCCGCATACATCAACCTAGATATGTAATGTATTCCTGAAGCTAATCTGCCCATAATTGTGCCTCTATAATCAGCCTGCATTATCCTAGCATCTCTGTCTTTCTATAGTATTCATATTTTGTTCATGCATTGTAGAATATCTGCTGTCGATTACACCGCCTTCACAGCACACTTGAGCTTATTGGGGCGGACATTGGTGCCATAGCATTCTCGCTCTACACGAACTGCATAACTGTACCATAATAGCCCATTTAGCGACAGCGTACACAATTGTGCACTTGTTTTCGACAACTTGTTCTTTGGCAGTTCAATGGACAAGCGGCTAAGAAAGTGCAAGAAAGACAGCTTTGGATGAATTGATGTATTCAGTGTGTCATCAGTTTGGTACAGTGTGCTGTGTACTCGTGCAGACAATTTTGTGAAGGCATTACCATATCTTAAGAGTAGTTTGACGTGGGATGTTCAGGGAGCGACATCAAAAATATGATTTTCACTGGCTCATAATGAACTTAGCCAATAACAAACTGCACTCGCGTTTCAAGTCTGCTTCTGATTCATTTTATGACAAAGATAAAAGCTGGCTGGCCTTAGAAGAAACTTACATTGAATTATGCTCTAATTACATTTACTTACTGGGTAACAAACAGTTCAACACATAAGCGAGGTTTCTTTCTTGCTATTGAATGTGCAGTGCTGCGAAAATTGTGTGTGTTAAGGTTTGGTGCAGAAGGAGACGCGCTCGTGTGTCCTTGTCTCTCCTTCTGTGTCGTCTGGTTGCGCCGTGCCTTTAGGTTTCAAGCTAAGACACAGCACCCATACAACTTCATTTCGGGCACAAAAATGTAGTTGGGCAGCACTAAATGCAGCAGGTGTGGTGACGAGCGAGCTGCTGATGTGAGCACCTCAGTCGCTTCAGTAAGGTCGCATGCCGTTTGACAGCCATCTGTGATCGCAGT
>JABSTT010005307.1:0-18313 GCA_013339685.2 Hyalomma asiaticum
CTCGTGTGTCCTTGTCTCTCCTTCTGTGTCGTCTGGTTGCGCCGGTGCCTTTAGGTTTCAAGCTAAGACACAGCACCCATACATAACTTCATTTCCGGGCACAAGAAAATGTAGTTGGGCAGCACTAAATGCAGCAGGTGTGGTGACGAGCGAGCTGCTGATGTGAGCAACCTCAGTCGCTTCAGTAAGGTCGCATGCCGTTTGACAGCCATCTGTGATCGCAGTCGTGCAGTTTTCAAAAACTCGCTCGCATCCCCGATCTTCACAACCGACGCTGAAGCGTCTAGGAGCTGCTCTTCAAAGGTTATAACCGGTCTTTTTTCGCTTGTCATTTGGGCATCGCCCCGTCTCTGCGGGGTGTTCCTTCCGCGCTACCTTGCTAAACAAGTGCAGGCGGAAAAAGAAACGAGGAAGAGAGGAGAACAATAGAAAGGTACAGACGAACGCCCGTCTTGTGTGTATCTTTCTTTCGTTCTACTCTCTTCCTCATTTCTTTTTGCTCCTGAAGATGTTTAGCAAGTTGCCATCTAGTGCAACAACAAGTGCTTCTTGCGCACTACGTCCGCGCAGTTGAACTTCAACAGGCCGTACCAACCTGTCCAGTCTGAGCTGTAGGAGGGAAGCTATATAATTTATGGCACTCTACTGGAATGTGAGCATAATGTTACAATAAATATCCAGTGTGTAGATCCCAGAGACTACTTTAAGGTGCAACCTTGCTCGTTAGGTCCCAGGTTTGTGGCTTATTGTCATTCTACGCTTAGATAAGGCGTCAGGTACTCATGTCGGCAATTCATAGAGATGACGCACCAAGTTAGTACGGCATTGCTTGGAAAGCGCATCACCATGCTTGCATGCGCCAAGATTCGAACGTAGCTACCTGCGGACTCGCACGAGTTACTGACATATCTTAATGCCATTCTTGTTCTTTCAATGAAAAATTCAAGGGAAGATAGTCACCACTGACCCATCTACAAAAGTAACGGATGAATTACTGAAGGGCCTTTGTAGGGCCGTCTCGTTAGAAATTCTGGGCAGTCCGCTTACAAATCCGTTTTGAACAGTCTGGTTTCATCAGAGATTTTTGTGTCCTTTTTCTGGTGCTCCGTCTCCGCTCAGTCGTTTCCCGACTGCTTCCAACCTAATGTTCCCGCTTAATCATCAGTGAAACCGCAAAGCGGCTGTCGACGTTATTGCTTTACACTAAAATAGCGTTTTATACGCCTGTCGGATGGCAGGGGCGCTTTTAAATAGCCTGACTCGATATGAAATTTTGCGTATCCAGGGTGACTCTTAAATTAATTGAGCGCGTTATTGATGTTTTCTTTTTATTTTTCAAACAAGTATCGCTTGCACCGTCGGCTCGACTTCGGAAGTTTGCGAGCCACACGCGCAAAAATTGACGCGTGTCGCTAGTTAGTGGAAGCAGAGTAAGTCGTGAAGATCATGTTATGAAGACGTCTCGTTGTAGACTGTGGTGTAAACTTGCGACACTATGCAAGAATTTTAATGATTAACTTCGGCGATGAAAATAGGGAGAAGTTCAATGAAGAAAGAGCAGAAGAAGGTGAGAAGTCGCGTTTGTTGTAGCAGGTAGCTACACAGTTATGGACAAAGACGAAGCGAAGAAGTGAGGACTAGACACAGCGGTCATAACGATGACACATGAACCTTACAGTCTTTTGCGTATTGCTTCTAGCGTGCAGATCTAGCGTTTCTCATACGTGTTCGAAATGACAGAGCGTAGTGAAGAACTGAGCACATCAACTGCTTTTATAAAACAACGTTAGTACCCTTCGGAGAGTTCAATAGATTTAGTGCAACACAGATAACCCAGTTTTCTCAATGCATTGTCACTTATATGATTAAAGTGCTTGGACCGTAAAACATAGTGCGTGAAAATGACGGCGAGGTAGTTGTGTTCACAAAACCCCACTTACAGCCTCGTTATCGTGAGTGTAGTGAAAAATGAAAGCAGATTTATTACAGAAAGTTATTAAAGTGATGTTCATTTGCCAGATGTTGCACCAATCGCAAAACCGAGGAAATGATTCCTGCGAGCTGTGGTGGTCCCTGGGCAGTTTTAATAACTTCATATAAAACGCAGCCATGTCCATAGCTATGAAGACGAGATGTAAGCAAGCAATACGCTTATTAGATTAAAAGAAATAGGCACCCTAGAGTGGAGCATTGGGACCATTCAGATGCCACATTATTAGCACCACAGTTGGTTGACCTGCAAGGAATGAACTTAACGTTTGGTTATTCAATATAACGTAGAGTTTAGCAAGGAGCATAGACGGCAACTACGCGACAATTGAGTGATGAACGTGGTGGCGAAGGACTCGGGATTAGATTTCACCGTGTGATGCTATTTCACTTGTCGAGAGGGAGAGTGAGAGAAAAGAAGAGGGAAGGCAGGGAGGCTAACGAGACGAGCGTCTGGTTTGCTAGTCAGCACTGGGGGTAAGAGAACACGGACTAGAAATAGGAAAATGAGCGAGAACTTGAGCGCTGCGCGGCGCGAAGGTACGGTCGGGCACCAACGCTGATGTTCGTCTGACATTGGCGACTTCAGCGTTCCGACGCTGCACTAGCAATTGAGTCTTTATCGCTCCAATTCATAAATACCAGCGCCGAGCCATGATGCTCTCAGACGAACTGCAACAGCGTGGCTTAAAGGTATCCAGCACTTTCAGGTGGGGTTCGGCTATGCGACTCTGTAGCCTTCGTAGGGGGTGCGTACGGTATTCAGAAGAGGGCGAAGCATCGCAGTGATTTTCTTGTCAGTCTCGGCCAATTCGACGGAAGGAACCGCTGTGGGCGAATCGGCCAAAGTCTTCCGAGTATTTTGTAGTCACTGTATCATTGGCGTTGTCTGCGGTTTAGGTTGCAGCTTTGGCAATGTAGGCCACTCTGTCTCCATGCACTCCAGCACGGTCCTGTCTGCAGTGGTAGACACGGACGCACCTGGACTTGGTGGCAGAGGAGGAGGCGTCATCGTTAGTGAAGTGTTCTTCACGGGGCATCGGCTTTTCTATGACTGCGAGAGCGTCGCTTTGGAACGGCCGCAATCACTTCCCGACGAGACAACAATCCTGCACCACCCGTTGCAGGATCTCCTTTTCCCTTTACCTTGGGCAGTCGTTTGACGAAGTGTCAGTATCGATTACGATTGCTTGGTATCCGAGGCTACTACGACCCTGCAGGGCCGTGGCTGCGCAAGAGTCTGCGACGTGGGGTTCACCGCCACGAGAGATATCGTGTTCTCGCACAAAACGCTCATGTGCATACGGATACTCCATACGCATATGGCATAGGAGCGGCTTCGGAATAAACGGTCGTACGGGATACCAAAAGTGTCCGACCTTTACATGCGATAGGAGATGTTCTCCATCGAATATTATTTTCACACAGCGAGACACATTAACAATGAAGGTATTAGCTACAGCTGGATTTATCAGAACATGCAAAACATGCATTGTAGATGACGCATGTAGTTATGCCATTATTAAGATGGACTGAACTTCTCCTTAAACCTGTGAAAAAGTGTGGTCTTGAATTTCGGCCAAACCACACGTGGGCCAGATCGGGTCGTATACCAAGAACAACCGTACGCACTTACTGATCACTGACCACGTGAAAACCTGTGCTTTATCATATTTAGGAGGTATCGCCATTGCCCAAATAATTTTGTCGCGCTCGTTCTTGGAGGTGGGCTAACAGTCTTGTGCTTTTGACAGAATGTGATCCTGTAACCCCCAGGCCATTATTCACATTCCTCTTGGAGCAGCGCATCCTCGAGTGAGATGCTATGAGTTTTGGCGAGGATATAGGGATCCGCTTGTATTCTAGTGCACACGTTGCTTGTAGAAGTTCTCTTGAGTTTAAAAAAAAAACTTACTAAAGCGCGAACTATTTTTCCAAGCGAGCCAGAGAGAGAGCGGGGAAGTATAGAAGAAATAAATCACACAACTGCGGTATACCTACCTGGCTATCTTCTCATGGTTTCTTTTGTGTATTGTCTATACAAATTTTTCGAACCACGAGAAAATAGGCAGCACTGCTTTTTTGCTATGTAGTTTCCCCTGATATACCAAAACGGCTTTCGAAGCACACAGAATGTGAACACTCAAGAGGACATCAACCTTAGGGACACAAAACACACAATATAAGAGCATCTCCTGCTGTTCACGCGCAAAGAGCAATATTTTTTCGTTAAGGAAGCACGGCAATTTTCGTTGGTGTCGTCCTGTAACAGAACGCACTAACCATTTTATTGTTATTTTCCCCTGTATATCTCCGCCCAGAAAGGAACAACTAACTAAATGCTTATAGCCGGCACTTGACTCCGGTCACCGGCCACCGACCTATGCTGGGACCGCTGACGTTAGTTCGTCATAGCCTGCCTGTGGCCGTTGCTTGACGTCTAAGGTGAGGCTTCTCAATGGGCCACGACAATCATAGACTGCACTGCGCACCAGGAAAACAATTAGCGAACTTCCAGACTTTTCTGGTCAACCTTCCTACCGTCTGTTTCCTTACTTCCACCTCCTATATTCTTCTATTCACTGAGTGGAATTTAAATAGTACAGATGAAAGGAAAACAAATATCATTTCTCATTTAAATAACATGAACTCAGTATTATACGCGACCGCAAGCTGGCGGCCATTTCTACTGTTAAGAGTACCACACTGTCGTTTTCGCTTTTAAAAATATCGTGGTAATAAGATATCCACATGAGTAAAGTCAACACTCGCCCCTTAATATTCTAGTTCTACCTTTATATTGAGTGATTAGTTAGGAACAAACATACATTGACGGAAATCGCGTGTATACTTGACGCTGATGTATAACCAGTCAGAATATATGTGTAGAAAAGTACCATATATTTATTGCATTGAGAAATTATACAAGGCCCGATATTTTGCTACCTTGAAACATCAGTCGCATTAAGAGTGACGTGTAGAGCTGCCACCGCGGAGTAACCAGGCGGCTGTCGGAAGTCCTCTTCGATTTTTCTTACGTGGAAGGTTTGTACTACCAAAGTAGCAACAATTAACCCAATTGAAAGCGCCCGAAGCCATGGTTGTGGCAAGAAGATCCCAAGGTAATTACCAGTCCACGCCATAGCAACTAGAAAACTACACGTTCTTATCGAATACATGTACGACTGCGAGCACAAGCGTACTATACAAAGCAAAAAAAAAAAAAAAAGGAACAACTAACTGACCCCTCTTCTAAAGGGAATAAGGGAGCACGCAAAGCTTGTCCTAACCAACTGTTAACGAAACTCGACTCAGCTTTAAACCAATCTCTTGATAATGCGCCCAACATTTCACTCAAACTTCACCTAACCCCTGCCATGAGCTTCACCTTTTAATCAGAGAAACCGATGCCAGTTCACATGTTGCCGTTTATCATCTTAAATGTTTGATGTTTGTTATACGAATGGGGGAAGACCGATATCGATGAGATGGTTTCTGCTATCGAAGAGACTGTTGAAGTTTGTCTTTCTCAGTGTTACAACTCATAACTTGCATTATGACCACTATGACGCTACCTCTCAATTGCGGAACTGGCCTTCATTCGAGGAACTGTATACTTTGCGGAAAAATTTTTCACATAGGGCTGTAGAAGGGGCGGAGCTTCTACAGTCGTGTGTAGAAATCTTTCGCGCTAAGTAACCAGTGATGTAGTGCCAACAAGCCGCGCTCTACATTCTCATCTGACGAGAAACGGAGGGCACTGAACTGCCTTTCTCTCACTCTTTCTCTTCTTTGATTCTTTCTTTCTTGATGTTTATGTCTTGATTTAATATATTCTCTTTACATCTTCTTTTACGGGACGTTGATGAACGTGTTACAGGCATGCTCCTTAGGCTGCTTCTACCTCTTCATGCACATAAATTCCCACTTGAAAGCGCGCTTACGATGCTATCTCGTGACATCGAGAAGCAATGACGTCCCTGTTAAGATGCTCCACAATCAATAGAAAACTCGCATGTTAGAGAGGGATGCTGAAGCGGTTGGATTTGCAGCTAAAGGACTTCTACGACCAGGTATAACTACAGCCAGATTGCTATATGTTCATGAAGTGTACAGGAGATTTTTGGGCATATTGTGAAGTGTTTTCTTTGTATTGTTTGTTGTACGCTTGTGGAGGCGTCGGTAGATAGCTTTTTCTCGCTATGTTTGCTTACTAATAATGCACTGAATGACATAAAGAAGAAAAATATGAACCGATTGTGACTAAATAGTTAGCGTGCTAGGCTCGCCACACGAACATCGATGGTTCATAATCGCAGCTCGATAGTAATTTATTTTCTGTCAGTCATTTCATTTTCAGCGCACTCACTGTTTCCACGTTGGTGGTTTTTTTTTCTTCGTACAGACGAGAGCTTCCATGGCCTCACATGTACGCCACAAGTGAGCCAATACAAGCTTCGCTTAAATAATCCGCGCATATCCACGGAGTGAATGATTATGAGTGGTCGAAGCTCCGGAGGTTCATCGTAGATCGTGCCGAGTTCCGGACTAATTTAATTAACGTGCACGCTACTAATCCTTGTGGTTCAACTACGCACAAGTGAAATCTCCCACCGGCACTTCATTGCAAGTCAAGATCCACTGTCTATTTATATATGGGTGGCCGGTGAACGGTTCTCCAGCGCGAGCAGTCGGTATTTTTCAATCAAGAAACTCGCTAGAAGACGCTGCCTGCGTCAAGCTTTTCTCTCGAGGGTGAGGGCGCGTTCTCCTTCTTTGCGAGCTGGTAGCGCGTTCATCGAAGAAAGAGCGTTTCCATAGTCAACGCGCGCCTTTCGCTCTCTCTCTCTGTCTCTCTCTCTCTCTCTCACAAGACAGCAGATGGAAGAGTGAGAGAGCTCGCGCGCCGGGAGGCACGCGCCGAGGTTGAGCGCGAGCGTGGCTATGGCGCGACAACGAAACAGCGAGCGCCGCAGCGCCGTCTATTGATCAATTCACGTACTAGCTAAGCAGCACCGCAGCGCCATCTCGTGATCATTCTGAGACCTAGAGGTGGCTACTACGAAGCCGGACTAGCCTATGCCCTAAGGATCTTCGCCCCTAAATGTTACCTAGTATTCTGGGGGAATGCGAAACCTGCCCACGCGTGTACTCGACCAACTCTTTCCCATCTTTTCCCTTTTAACTTTTTGATGTGTTTACTTTTAACCCCACCATCTCCGTAGCATGTCCTGATAGTTTACTTTTCCGATCCTTCATTCTCAACTTCACCATTACCTCTGTTTTATTACCGTTACTTTTCTGCCCACGAGGGCAACTGGGTGAGCATCTTCTGTAAACCTTCCGCAAATTACCGGTCAGAGAGCTGGCTGGCCATTGCTTCGGTGACTCACCGATTTTCTTTTGCAGTTTAAATAGAACGATCTGTAATCGCGTTTTGGGGAATAAACATACACATTGCGAAGCGCTTGTCCCCATTGTTCGTAATATGCTACATTGATAGTGGTTCGTTTGGATGTTATAATCATGTCAAGATTCTGAGAATAACGGCGTGGAAAAATAATTTAAACCATTCCATGAAGTTCCAAAACAATGATGCTGTTATGATGCTCGTAGTCAGGGTACCAGCATTGACATTCACGTCTGAAGAATGTAGCGAGCACTGGCGCATTATGACTCGAGTGAGCCTCGTTGGATTCTGCCATATGACAACTTAAAAAAAATCTGCGCAGCCTAGAGATGTCCTTTGTGGAAGTTTGTCTTTGTTGTGGCAAGCGTTCCAGGAAATCGGTGAGAAACGTTCTAATCCACACAGCTATATAATGATTAACTTCCGTCATCGTAGCCAGTGTGTCGAGGTGTGCTTATTAAAACTTGTAGCGTGTAGAAAGAAGTGAATGATTAGTCTCCAGTATTCCTCTATTCGCTTATGACAGTATGCCCGCTTTCGGAGACATTTAAAACTGATTTACATTTACAGCGGCACGAAGAGTATGTCCCTTGAAATAGAAAAAGAATATTCCTGAGTTTAATAGAACCCTTGGCTATGTATAACCGCTAAATATGTTGCTGTATATACATGTGCAATAAGGTGTATGTATGTTACCATAACAAATATATTTTCATTTATGTTGACTCGTGAATAATCAATTACCCTAGACTAACTCTTCTTTCAATCGGTTATTCTTTTATTGTGAAACAATTCCAATTATATTCCGCTATTTCTTTGAGTAACATGCAAAATTCTTAACTTATGTGATTGGAGAGAGATGTGCAAACCTAAATTCCAGCTGAACGACACTCAAAAAGGAGCACCTTAGAGCAACAAAACTCGGCATCACATAATTTGCAAGGATCTCTGTTACTACATTTTGCTGTCATATAACTGTCTTCAGTTATATGCTAACAGCTATCACACGCGGGCTTCATAAAGATACAAATACTTGAAAAACCACCACAACCATTGCAATGTTCACATTGCTTACATTATCGCATACGTTCAGTTAATTGAATTGAGAAACGTCAACTGATTGCACAAGGTCTACGCAGGTGAGAAGGGTGGTACATGACCACAGTCACAAGAGGCAAGAAATTACTGGAGTAACATGAACTGAGTTCGATGCAAGGTTTGAACAAAGAGAACCGCTTCAGCACCACTTTATTTCGGAAGAGGTATTCTGAATTGTCGGTCAGAATTCTTAATGCACTCATCGGAGAACACTTGGGTATAGTTTTTCGGCGATGGTATAAAGTATGCAAACTGCTCGAAGCATTCCTTATCCACGCTAAGCACTCTGGAATTCTTTACCCTTAGCTCAAAAGTAGTTTCTCGTTGGTTGAAAGAGAATCGAACTGGAAGAAAAATAGATTGCTGTTAAAAAAAAAACGTGACAATGTTGGCCCGCCCCCTTAATGATAGTAAAGCTGTACGGCTTAGATTCGTTTGCTTAGGGTGTTATTTAAGCGAACATGTGAACGCTTCCTTCGTCAGATAATTGTCATAGACGCAACCTGGGTTGAATAAAATAAGGACCACAATATATGTAAAAATTTTTTTTTGTTGTGAAAATTCTACACATGTGTTCCCGAGTTCTATATTGTTTAACGATCGTTGTGGTCTCTCCTCTTCTGCGCGAGTATTCGCACTGCAAATTGTTTGTGGTGAACGAGAAACACGCCCAAATTGTCATTGTTATGTGTAGTTAAACGGCGATATGATTATGCCCTTGCTGCCATTCGTCCGAAGACGCTTGCACCCCCCCCCCCCCGCCCTTCTTTTTTTGAAAGGAAGGAACTCATCGCATTCTTTCAAGATTTTGCCTTTACGCCGCCGATAAAGCATGTCATAATGAGATACGAGATAAGGAACAAGAAGGTTGTGGAGCGATTGCTGTGGGATGATTGGCAGGAGAGGATCGGTGGTCCCAGCTCTGCGAACGAATGCTTGAAGCGCAGAATGGTTAATCACCTGTGCTGTTATGATTATGGTTCTTATATTGTGTGTAATCAAATAGCTGAACACTATGTCCTAACGCTTTGGGTCATAGGTACAAATAGCCATACCGAATGTATAACAATATTTTCTGGCATTCCAGCCTACACATGCACTTTGGCTCATGGATGAAATGAAGCTGGAGAGGACCTGAAAGCTGCTCATTGGCATACAATATTCTAAGTCTATCCCCAAGCTCTTGAATAATTCGAAGCTAATTCGAAGAATTCAGTCAGCGCACGCAAAGCACGCAAGCTCACTAGCGCTATGTATCAGTCACAATTCATGGCGAACTATCCTGAATGTCAAGTCACTAACACGTGGTTCACATGCTTATCAGGCGCACTCCCACTGCACAAAAGCTGCTGTTGACACAGAAAGAAACCATGCGTCAGTTTAGTGACTCCTCGACAGCGTTAGTCAAAAAATGTTCGCTTTTGTGAAGAAATTTAGCATCCAATTTCCTGCTATTTCTGTGAGATATAATTCGTAGCTGTGTTGCCTTCAGGAAGTGAGCTTAACGGTACAGCACAAGATAATCCAACACACCTTCAACATTATTCTGCATTACCATGTTCAGACAACTTACTCGGTAAACCTAAATCGCAGTGGTTTCTAGGATTCCCCATATCAGTGCATCGAAGGCTTTTTAATGTTTTAATGATCACCTTCTAAATAACTAATCCTGGGGTTTTAGGTCCAAAAAGAAAAAAAAAAGACGATATGATTATGAGAGACGCAGTAGAGGAAGATTCCGAAATTGACCGTCTATGGCTCCTGTGCGCCCACAGCCATCGCAGTGTACACGTGTGTCCAGCAATGGCCGCTGTCGAAATGCCGGAGCTGCATCGGCGATTCGATCCTGGCTGCCATATCTCCAACACCACAGCCGCCAGAACAAACGCATTTCCTTTGAGATAAGTCACAAAATCGAATTAGTCATAAAATTTACCAATCATCTCAGAGTACCATTCGTCGCTATCGCCGAATGTTATTGCCACAACAGCGAAATAATGAATGAATATCGTCACTTTTTTATCGGACGCTGACGTCACTACGTCGCAGCGCTCGCATGAAAACGCTAGACAGTATGAAGATGCAATTTTAACCGAGCTTTTGTATGCTTAAGCTTCGGTATTTACTTATGTAGCAACTTCTTTCAGACACGAGAGCCGATGAGAGGAGTATCTGTAGCGAAATTATGCCTCGTGAAAAGCTTCGCGTAGTTGTCGACTATACCGGCTAGAATTTTAAAGTAGTAGCTCATACGTACTCAGTTTGTTTGCGAACCATGTTATTTTGATGATGGCGCACGTATTGTCCGAGTTTTGAAACATCAGCTCTTCCCTGTGCTCCAGGCGCGAGCCTAAAATGACAAACACAGTTGATAGTTTACAGGGACTACTTACTCATGAAGAAGTTTGTATTTGAGTGAGTGAATTTGAACACCTGAAAAAACTGAGAAATTTTAGAACACTATCCACTGAGTTACGAGACAATGCATAGAGAAGAGTGCCCTAACGTAATGTATTTTTTCAGTTTGGTAAAGTCGATTATTTAGCGTAATTTTATTCCCAACTTATTAAAGTATTCAATACAGCGTCATGTTGCCAATACGTAAGTTGTAGCGCAAGTTTACAAGCTGGAAACTGAGGAATTTACAGCTAAGCACCACTCGTTGATCTATTTGTACGATTTTTACCAGACCTTAAAAGCGTCAAGACACACCATCCGAAAATTTAGTCAACATGTAGTGTATGTGGTATTCACAAAAGAAACGGGTACTGAAATATGTTGCAGTAACACTCTTGTTTGGGCTACTTGATACATTGTTGAATCAAACACGGTGGCGCAAAAGAACACGGACAAAGAAAGGAAAGAACACAGCACAGGCGCAAACGGATCATTATTTTCGAAAACCAGGACCCGAAATAAGTCGTAAAATGTCCAGTTCTCCCTCCACGCCTCGTTCCTCAGAATCTTGCATACTCTCCTCGCATGAGCCCAAGAAGGTCCGGGGCACCCGAAAAGGACTTGGACTTGAAGTGGCACGATATTCCTCTTCAATGGTGATCCGTTTTCGCCTGTCCTATGTTCCTTCCTTTCTCCGTCCGTGTTTTTTTGCGCTGCCCCGTTGAGTCAAGGGTACTGAAACAGTAACTCGAAGTTTTTTTGTGTGCGTATGGACATAACCTCAGTACGTTACGCGCAATTTCAGACTAACTATGTGGCACATCTTCTGATTTCTGCATTTTCCATCTCAAGTAAGCACTTCTTACACAACCTCTGTGTTACAGTATAGGTGGCACTCTCACTGGGCTGCAGAATGTGCGCGGGCCGGAAAGGCTTTCTCTTTTCGTCCTTTGCTTCTTTCACTTATAACAGGTCTGTGCGGACTCCCGATGCAAGAGTATAGAAGTATTATCTTAGAGATATTCGAGCATCTGTATTTCTACGTCGAGACATGTGAAACACGCATTTGTATATCAGGAGTACAGTGCGATAATAATGCAACGATTGCAGCGCGATACTCTCCCGGACACATGTATCTCGTTAATTCTTTGGATGCGAGATCACATGTCTGAAGTGGAAATCAGAAAGTTCTTTTTTAAGCCGCGCAAAGGTGCGCAGCCGATATTTTGTCAGTTTGAAGATGTAAAAATTTCGCCTTCTCAACGGTCAGAACAGGCTCACGGGAGAGATAAAGTATCTGGGTACTTTAATGGCAGTGAAAAGGTATTGTCATGCTGCGGGACTTTCCTTCGCCGCAGTTTAATCCCGATAACACGAACTTGCGCTCGTCTGAAGCAATGCAGTGGCTTTCCTTGTTCGCGAGTCATGTGTTGAGACAAAACCGACTCTGTCTAGAAGACTTCACCCGCTCCTTTCGCTTAAGCGGCACTAGCCGAACCACCTCCTCCGCAAAAACAGATCTCGTGTGTAAACTAATGTATACTTTTTCTGAATTCACTCGTGATCGCCAGCGATTGAATGTGTTTAGCTTGTAAGATTCAGTATGACCTAAATTATTCTTAGTATGCCACACATTAATAAATGTACTGGCGGAGCATCACGACACCGGAACGAAAAAAAAAAACTTAACTGCTATCTGTATTCGTATATTTGCTATCCTGTACCTGTAGCCCGAGATACTTTTGCCGTCTTTCTGTAAGAGTAACCTCCTCGAAATATCCAGTTACATTAAAGACGAATCTATCTCAATATCTATATTTCAGAGTACGTGTATTTTTGTGCCTGTATACGGGAATACTTTTCTGCCCATCCCCGCTCGGCTCTGTTTTCTAAGGACCTGACTAAACGCAAAATTCATACACAGCCCTCTCAGACAAGCCTGAGCTCAGTGGTTGGACTTTGATTTAACAATTTTCTTTTTTTCTCTTAGGTGGCACGATATTATTCCGGTGTTATCGTTGATGCCGGCTGCTGATGTTTCAAATTGAATAATGAGATCCGCTACGCGTTGTTCAGACTTGGGCGTGTATGAGCAGCCGGAACTCAAAAGAGTTACGGTAATTTTTTCAAGTTTGTTACTTGGTACTCGTAGTGGCAATCGTAAGACCAGTTGCAGCGGCGTAGCACATCAATAGCGGGAACGAAGATGATATGCCGTGCCCGCTTTCCTCATGTATTCTTTTATTAAGTAGTTGCAAAATAATGGGCACAAGTAACATCACATCGCTGTATCCAGAGGCCTGTGCTTTGTGCACTTCAGGCCTAAAGTACTTTAGTATACTTCAAATGTCTTGATATTCTTCCACGCCTAAGCAATGTTATTGTGCGGCTAATGAATTGTACATTGTCTAGGTAAACGTGGTTTTCCATAGAAAATGCATTGATAAGTAATGCGTAATAATAATTTTACCTGGCTTTCCTACGTTCATAGCGTCGTACGGTTCCCTTCCCTGCATTAAAATTACTTCGTGCATAAATTGCCCCTGAAGAAGTTCTGTTACATTGCTGCAAAGAAACAGAAGAGGAAAAGAGACATGTAAACATTTCCACCTGTCTGGCGTGTTCCAAGGAGATTTCGAAGTGCGTGTTCTTTTCCTTTCTCAAGTGTAAGATGCTTTACGTGCGTTACCACACGCTGCTGGCAACGTCAACCTGTGCCCCGCCACGGTGGTCTAGTGGCTATGGTACTCGGCTGCTGATCCGAAGGTCGCCGGATCGATTCCCAGCCGCGGCAGCTGCATTTCGATGGAGGCGAAATGTTGAGGCTCATGTGCTATGCGATGTCAGTGCACGTTAAAAAACCCCAGGTGGTCGAAATTTCCGCAGACCTCCACTACGGCATCTCTCATAATCAGAGCTGGTTTTAGGACGTTAAACACTACAGAACAACAAGCAATGTCAGCCTGTAGAGAAACACTGCCGAGGTTTCTGCTCTAACTGTCTGCCCAGAGCGCATGACACAATGTACTCTTGAATTTGTTGATTCTGCTAGATACAAGGACCCAGTCCTGTGATGATTCCTTTTCCGGATTGCCGAAAAATTCGATGTGAATTCCATAGTGCCAAGCGCACAGACACACACACACGCTTGCAGGTGGTTCATCGCTCGCGCACATGTGCTTCCATACACAGCTGCGAGCACGCGGGAGCGAGCTCTGCCATAGTAGCGACTATCTGAAGTGGGTAATATGACGGTACCACGAGCTGAAGTACTGTATAAATACGCTACTGTACAAGAGCGATGAATCACCTGTAAATGTTCTGCGCGTGCTGTCGCTACTAGTTTGTAGGTGTGTTACTGTGCGTGCCCGTCATTTTGCGTCTTGAGCTCCGATGTTTTCTGTAGAAGTATTACCGTAAAGCAAGAAGTTACATCCCCAATGTGTCGCCATAAATGTGCGCTGATTCGCTGATTGAAGAAATTGTAAGGTTGATGGTGCCAGTTGTGAGATCGAACAAGTTTTAAGAATGATGCTTTGGTGAAAAGAAGATGGCACTGCAGGTGGCGCAAGTGATCGCTACAATGAATTTCTTCATTTATTCAAACAGGTCTGCCATTCGCGATTTATCGATTAGAAAGTGCGTGAATTGACCGCGACACCGGCAAATGTCAGTTAATTCCAGAGTTGCTCCAAGACACTAAAACGGAAGGCAAGCTTTACAATATCTTGCACGCACAATCAGCAGATCATCCGGGGTAGTTTCGGAAACAAAAAGCTATCATAGCCAAAAAGCTACCATGTGCATACGCGAAATACTATTTTACATAGTGTTAATTTAGAGCTTGTCATTTATTGCTGTATTACACAATAAATTTGTCCCTCAGGTTTAAGCGATCACAAGACGTCTTGCGAAACTTGAAACTAGATTGTCACAGCTCGTCTGGAGTTATGCTGGCAGACGGCCTCAGAAATTCTTAGATGCGAGGCACGTTATGCGCTCGGGATATCAGCGTCTGTCGTGGTAAAGCAAGAGAAAAAAGAAGCGCGTGTGCGATGGTGATGATGATGATGATAAGGATTTTGGTTTGCTTAGGAAAGGACGCCAACTTCTGCAGCCCATGTCGGGAGCACGGCTAAGCGTCCGTGGGGGTGGGGGATAAGGGAGTGAAAGAGATAGAGAGGAGAGAAAGCCCGTAGTGGAGGGCTCCGGAAATTTAGACCACCTGGGGTTGTTTAACGTGCACCGACAACGCACAGTACTCGGGCCTCTGCCATTTTCGCCACCATCGAAAATGCGACCGCAGCGGCCGGGATCGAACACGCGTTTTTTGGGGAACCCGCGTTTTTATGTCTTGATATTACGTTCTTTTTTGTATAATCATCGTCACATTGCAGCTAATGCGCTGTGTAGATATGTCCTGAATACATGTTTCTTACTATTTCTTCTTTCCTTTGTCGCGCATATATATGTGTTCTATAAACATGGTTGTTTACTGTTTTTTATTTCTGAAAAAATTTTTTTCCTTGTCGCGCGTATACGTGGCGATGACATGTACATCTGCATCGGTCTTGTGATTCACATATTCTTGTCTTGTTAGCCTTGTCATATTTGCACAATTACACGTGCACGTACATGACCTTGCCCACATGTGTATGCCCATAAAAGAGGCTACGAGACTGTAATTGTTTCATTCTGACGAAGGCCGTGCCACGGCCGAAACGTTGAAAAATAAACGTGCGATTTTCGCAAGTGCGCAATTCGTTTCGGAACTATATATATATATATATATATATATATATATATATATATATATATACCCCTAAAATGAACTTGCTTCCATAACGCTTGCAAATAACATCAGATGTGCCATGTCTCCTGTTACGCAGGCTGTTATATTAGACCGTTTGGCTGCGTTACTATCCAAGGGCATTGCGACAAACAGCTTTCGGCACTATGACCGTTATAACGAAAGAATCCACTAGCCACAGTCTCACTGCTGGAGTTGCGGCAGGCGACCTCCAAAATGATGCTGCCTATTCAACAAATAGTTTCTTAGGTCCTAATCACTTCATGCGTTACTTTAGGGTAAATTCAACTCAGGAGCTATAGAAATACTCGAACAGTTCAAGCGCTTGGGAACCTTGTCCTTTTGTTTCACGTAGACACATCACGTGAGCCACAACTGCAGGGAAATCGGCTAAAAACAATGGGTGGTAGCTGAGCTGAGGTGCGCTTTATGCAACACTGTAATTCACTTTATTACTCCTATTGCACTTATTGCCACTTAGTGTGGGGCAGAGCACCGTTAGCTGATTTTACAGCGCACGTAGACTTCAAAAAAAGAAGCTGCATCTTCAGTCGAAAACGTACCATGGGGCTTTCATACTACGGATCTTTTGTTACGGTCGCCTCAGACCGTCTCCCCTTCCCCCTAAATGCTCTGGAGGGGGTCTACAAGTAGTAGCTGACGGCGCCACTTTCCTCACGGCCGGGCATCGCAGGAGTCGTCTCGAAAGAAACAGTGGCAGTGTCTGCTGTTGCCTCGACAAGTGTGTTCGCCGCTTTACATGAACATGAATGCACCCCAGTAGAACGCTGGGGCAGCGGCGCACATGAAGCCCCAGGAATGTCAAGACCGTCAGTGCGTCGTGCTGTGTTGGTGGGAGCATTCCTTCCGCTTCCTCTTTGACAAGGAGTTATCTGCAGCCCAGGTGAAGCGAGATTGAGGCAAGCGTGCACAAGACACCGAGTCCGGTTGCCAGCAAATGCGTAGGTGGATCTACGGGTGCCCGAGCGTGGGACAGCGCCAACGAGCTGCCATGAAAAAGGTGGAACTGCGTGATTATTTTATTAAGCCCGCTCTCCGCACTGTGGGCATCCGCTGTGGACATCGTCTACTGCAAACTGGAACCCGTCAACCATTACAGCGGAAAAGTCGGGGCGGGGCGTGACCTCCCCTTGACAGTTAAGACGACACCAGCGGTTTGATTGGATCCATGGACGATAGTAGTAGTAGTAGTATATAGTTTTTATTGGCGCAAGGGCCAAGTGTGGCCAAAGAGCGCCATTTCATGTGATGTAGTGATAGCAGTGACTCGTGAGTTTCAATGACAACATGCTACACGGCTGTAAAGGGGCCTAAAATCAGATCGCTGTAAATGGCGTAAAAATATAGGGAATAAAATTATGACATTGACAGGTGGGATGGTCTATGGGTCTTGATGTCTGATGCTAAAAACTGAAATAGTCATGACCGTGACATAAGATATTTACAATGATGATGCTATTATACAATGAATCTTGTGGTCTAAAATCATCCTCCATGGACGATAGTGTGGAATGTAGTGTAGGAGTAGTGTACTGTGGAAACTAGCGCGTTAAAGACGAGCGCAGACACGCTTCTGTATCTTCCTATTCCATCATGATGTAAGTAAACATCTCTTGTCTTCTGAAAACGTCATGTATTCGAGTCCGCTCCTTACAGCGGCAACATTTCCTTCGAGTAGGGGTCTGCAACCGTAGCCCTGGAAGCGCGGTAACCCAGGCAGTCTGGAGCCCCTCGGGAATCATAAATCTCTTTGTGCAAATTGGTGTTCTTAAGGTGTTAAAATGGCGCTTGAGTGTCAAGTTTAAGCGTGAAATACTGGAAAACCAAAGCAGCCTAACCAGCTTGCTGATTTGTGTGCGCGAAAAGCAGCACGCATGTATAGGTGTCCGGAAACTTAGGTATTGCGGACCCGTCAAACGAATCAAAGTAGAGAGCGCCAGCAATTCACTCTCGCCTTCCCTTCCATAGCCATGAGTGTACAGAGCGTTAGATGGCATGTATATTAACCTGAAGACTCAGTTTTGATTTTTGTTTTGTGGAAGCCATACCTTATATGACCGAAGGAAAATAATGATGATGATGTCTGGCGTTTATTGGCGCAAGGGCCGATCACGGCCAAAGAGCGCCAAGAGCAATGAAAATGTGCAAGCAATGCTGTGATCTATGAGAATGCCTTGATGTGAAGTGGCTGTAAAGGGGCCTAAAATCATACGCACCAAACGTGCCTAAAACGAATGCAGGTAATAAAATTATGGTGAGGATGCCAACCGAGGGTGTGCAATGAGTATAAAACGTGTTTGAAAATCATGTAGTTACGTCTGAGATAATTAAAAACACTACAGCCTCAGAGTCCCCTTGCGATCAAGGGTCTCGAGGCGAGTGCGTACACGCAAGTACAGCCGTAGCAACATCCTCTTAACGAGGGTGTGCTAGGAGTTCCAGGTGTGTACGACCTCTAGTGCCTTAGACTCGTCTAAAAATGTTAAAACTGCCTCTTGTTTAAAGATAGGTTCGTTGCCTAAAAACATAGCAGGGTGAAAAGGAAGGTTCTCGAGGTAACGCCTGCTAAAATACCTCTTTCTCAGATG